>JARQOD010001390.1:0-64981 GCA_033576555.1 Oophaga sylvatica | reverse complement strand
AAAAACAATAAAAGTACACATATTTAGTATCGCCGCGTCCGTAACGACCCCCCTATAAAACATCCCATTAGTTGACCCATTTAGTGAACCCCTTCAAAAAAAAAAAAAACAAGGCTAAAAAACAATATTTATCATCAAAAACCGCCGAACAAAAAGTGGAATAACACGCGATCAAAAAGACAGATATAAATAAACATGGTCCCCGCTGAAAACGTCATCTTGTCCTGCAAAAAACGAGTTGCCATACAGCATCATTAGCGAAACAATAAAAAAGTTATAGCTTTCAGAATAAAGCGATGCAAAAATAATTATTTTTATATATAATCGTTTTTATTGTATAAAAGCGCCAAAACATAAAAAAAGATACAAATGAGGTATTGTTGTAATCGTACTGACCCAAAGAATAAAACTGCTTTATCAATTTTAACCACACGCGGAACAGTATAAACGCCCCCCCCCAAAAGAAATTCATGAATTGCTTTGTTTTTGTTCATTTTGCCTCCAAAAATCGTAACAAAAAGCGATCAAAAAATGCCAGTGCCCAAAAATAGTACCAATAAAAACGTCAACTCGTCCCCAAAAAATAAGACCTCACATGACTCTGTGTGCCAAAATATGAAAAAATTATAGCTCTCAAAATGTGATGATGCAAAACTATTTTTGCAATAAAAAGCATCTTTTAGCGTGTGACAGCTGCCAATCATAAAAACCCAATATAAATAGTAAATCAAACCCCCCTTTATCACTCCCTAGGGAAAAATAATAAAATTAAAGAAATGTATTTATTTCCATTTTCCCCGTTAGGGTTTAGGGTTGGGGCTAAAGTTAGGGTTAGAGGTTGGCACTAGGGTTACGGGTGTGTTAGGGTTAGGTTTGTGGTTAGGGTTATGATTAGGGTTAAGGGTGTGTTGGGGTTAGGGTTGTAGCTAGAATTGGGGGGTTTCCACTGTTTAGGCACATCAGGAGCTCTCCAAACGTGACATCACGTCTGATCTCAATTCCAGCCAATTCGGCGTTGAAAAAGTCAAGCGGTGCTCCTTCCCTTCTGAGCTCTGCCATGCACCCAAACAGTAGTTCACACCCACATATGGGGTATCAGCGTACTCAGGACAAATTGCACAATAACTCTTGGGGTCCAATTTCTCTGTTACCCTTGGGAAAATAAAAAATTGGGGCGAAAATATTATTTTTGTGGAAAAAAATATGATTTTTTTATTTTTATGGCTCTACGTTATGAACTTCTGTGAACACTTGGGGGTTCAAAGTTCTCATCACACATCTAGATAAGTTCCTTTGGGGTCTAGTTTACAAAATTGGGTCACGTGTGGGGTTTCCACTGTTTAGGCACATCAGGGGCTCTCCAAACGTGACATGACACCTGCAGACCATTCCATCAAAGTCTGCAATTCAAAACGTCGCTACTTCAGTTCCGAGCCCCGACGTGTGCCCATACAGTAATTTTCTCCCACATACAGGGTATCAGCGTACTCAGGACAAATTGGACAACAACTTTTTGGGTCCAATTTCTCCGTTTACCCTTGGGAACATAAAAACTGGGGACTATAATATCATGTTTGTGGAAAAAATATGATCTTTTTATTTTCACGCCCGGGCGTTATAAACTTCTGTGTAGCACTTGGGGTTCAAAGTGCTCACCACACATCTATATAAGTTCCTTTGGGGGCTAGTTTCCAAAATGGGGTCACTTGTGGGGGTTTCCACTGTTTAGGCACATCAGGGGCTCTCCAAATGCGACATGACACCCGCAGACCATTCCATCAAAGTCTGCATTACTAAACGTCACTACTTCTATTCCGAGTCCCAACGTGTGCCCACACAGTAGTTTTCTCCACAAATAGGGTATCAACGTACTCAGGACAAATTGAACAACAACTTTTGAGGTCCAATTTCTCCCCTTACCCTTGGGAAAATAAATATTGGTGACTTAAATATCATTTTTATGGAAAAACTAGGATTTTTAATTTTCATGCCCAGGCATTATAAACTTGTGTGAAGCACTTGGGGGTTCAAAGTGCTCACCACAGATCTAGATCAGTTCCATAGGGGGTCTAGTTTTCCAAAATGGGGTCACTTGTGGGGGGTTTCCACTGTTTAGGCACATCAAGGACTCTGCAAACTGAACATGACACCCATCAAAGTCTGCATTCCAAAACGTCATTACTGTATATACTCGAGTATAAGCCGTGATTTTCAGCCCATTTTTTAGGGCTGAAAGTCAACCTCTCAGCTTATACTCGAGTCATATACCGAGGGGTCGGCGGGGGAGGGGAGCGGGGATGTCCTATATACTCACCCCCTCCTGGCGTCTCTGCAGCCCCTGCTCTTCTCCCAAGGTCTCCGGCGCCTGTGTTCAGCCATCAGTGGTACCTCTCATTAAAGTCATGAATATGCACATATTCATGACTTTAATGAGCGGTACCACGTGACCGCTGTAGTTAGGCATAGCGCCGGAGACTGTGGGAGAAGAGGGGCTGCAGAGACCGCTCCAGGAGAGGGTGAGTATATTCCATATTCACCTGTTCCACCGCTGCTCGCCGCTGTGTCCTCGCGTCCTCTAGCTGTGAATGTTCAGGTCAGAGGCGCGATGACATGGTTAGTGCGCACCGCGCCCTCTGCCTGAGCATTCACTGCTGGAGGACACGGAAGACAGCGGCACTCAGCGGTGGAATGAGGACAGGTGAAAATTGCAGGTGCCGGGGCCCTGAGCCAGCGGTGACACCGGTACCTGCCCCCCATAGCGCGCTGGTGTCCCCGCCTGCTCAGGACACCGGCACCTGGCCCCAGTGACGAGAGGTGAGTATGTCTTTTTTTTTTTTCTTTTCATTTGCAGCGGCAGCATAAGGGACCTTGTGGGGCATAATACATGGGGCAGCATATGGGGCACAATATATGGGGCATAATCTATGGAGCATCATATGGGGGCATAATACATGGGGCAGCATATGGGGCATAATACATGGGCAGCACATGGGGCATAATCTATGGAGCATCATATGGGGGCATAATACATGGGGCAATATGTGGGGCACAATCTATGGGCAGCATATGGGGCATAATAAATGGGGCAGAATATGGGCATAATACATGGGGCAGCATATGAGGCATAATATATGGGGCAGCATATGGGGCATAATACATGGGCAGCATATGGGCATAATATATGGGACAGCATATGGGGCATAATACATGGGGCAGCATATGGGCATAATATATGGGGCTCCTGATTCAATATGGCTATTCAAAAACATTTAACCTACTTTAATTTACTTTTATTGGTATCTATTTTTAATTTTGAAATTTACCAGTAGCTGCCTCATTTTCCACCCTAGGCTTATACTCGAGTCGATAAGTTTTCCCAGTTTTTTGTGGCAAAATTAGGGGTCTGCTTATACTCAGGTCGGCTTATACTCTAGTATATATGGTACTTCCTTTCCAAGCCCTGAAGTGCGCCCAAACAGTATTTCTCCCCCACATATGGGGTATCAGCGTATTCAGGACAAATTGGACAACAACTTTTGGGGTCCAATTTCCTTGGGAAAAATCAAAAATTGGGGACTAAAATATCATTTTTGTGGAAAAAAAATTTTTTCAAACCCAGGCATTATAAACTTTAGTGAAACACTTGGGGGTTCAAAGTGCTCACAACAGATCTAGATAAGTACCTTAGGGGGTCTAGTTTCCAAAATGGTGTCACTTGTGGAGGGTTTCCACTGTTTTGGCACATCAGGGGCTCTCCAAATGCGACATGGCGTACAATCTCAATTCCAGCCAATTTTGTTTTGAAAAAGTCAAACGGCGCTCCTTCCCTTCCGAGCCCTGCCGTGCGCCCAGACAGTGGTTTTCCCCCCACATATGGGGTAACGGCGTACTCAGGAGAAATTGCACAGCACCTTTTCTGTCCATTTTCTCCTTTTAACCCTTGTTAAATAAAAAAATTGTTTTTAAATATCATTTTTGTGACTAAAAAGTTAAATGTTCATTTTTTTCCTTCCAAGTTGCTTCAGGTCCTGTGAAGCACCTGAAGGGTTAATAAACTTCTTGAATGTGGTTTTGAGTACCTTGAGGGGTGCAGTTTTTAGAATGGTGTCACTTTTGGGTATTTTCTGCCATATAGACCCCTCAAAGTGACTTCAAATGTGAGGTGGTTTCTAAAAAAAATGGTTTTGTACAATTTGTTGTAAAAATGAGAAATCGCTGGTCAACTTTTAACCCTTATAACTTCATAACAAAAAAAAAATTTAGGTTCCAAAATTGTGCTGATGTAAAGTAGACATGTGGGAAGTGTTATTTAGTAACTATTTTGTGTGAAATATTTCTCTGTTTTAAAGGCATAAAAATTCAAAGTTTGAAAATTGCAATATTTTCAAAATTTTCGCCATAGTTCTGTTTTTTTCATAAATAAACGCAATTTATATCGAAGAAAATTTACCACTATCATGAAGTACAATATGTCATGAGAAAACAGTCTCTGAATCGCCAAGATCCGTTGAAACATTCCAGAGTTATAACCTCATAAAGGGACGGTGGTCAGAATTGTAAAAATTGTCCTGGTCATTAACGTGCAAACCACCCTCACATGCTGTCCAGTTCCTTGAGTTCTACTCCTTCATTGGAGTCCAGCTGTGCTTAATTAAATTGATAGGACTTGATTTGTAAAGGCACACACCTGTCTATATAAGACCTCACAGCTCACAGTGCATGTCAGACCAAATGAGAATCATGAGGTCAAAGCAACTGGCCAAGGAGCTCAGAGACAGAATTGTGGCAAGGCACACATCTGGCCAAGGTTACAAAAGAATTTCTGCAGTACTCAATGTTCCTAACAGCACAGTGGCCTCCATAATCCTTAAATGGAAGAAGTTTGGGACCACCAAAAGTCTTCCTAGACCTGGCCATCCAGCCAATCTGAGCAATCGTGGGAAAAGAGCCTTGGTGAGAGAGGTAAAGAAGAACCCCAAGATCACTGTGGCTAAACTCCACAGATGCAGTAGGGAGATGGGAGAAAGTTCCACAAAGTCAACTATCACTGCAGCCCTCCACCAGTCGGGCCTTTATGGCAGAGTGGCCTGACGGAAGCCTCTCAGTGCCAGACATATGAAAGCGCGAATAAAGTTTGCTAAAAAACACATGAAGGACTCCCAGACTATGAGAAATAAGATTCTCTGGTCTGATGAGACGAAGATAGAACTTTTGGGTGATAATTCTAAGCGGTATGTGTGGAGAAAACCAGGCACTGCTCATCACCTGCCCAATACAATCTCAACAGTGAAACATGGTGGTGGCAGCATCATGCTATGGGGGTGTTTTTCAACTGCAGAGACAGGACGACTGGTTGCAATAGAAGGAAACATGAATGCGGCCAAGTACAGAGATATCCTGGATGAAAACCTCTTCCAGAGTGCTCTGGACCTTAGACTTGGCCGAAGGTTCACTTTCCAACAAGACAATGACACAGCTAAAATAACAAAGGAATGGCTTCAGAACAACTCTGCGACCATTCTTGACTGGCCTAGCCAGAGCCCTGACCTAAACCCAATTGAGCATCTCTGGAGAGATCTGAAAATGGCTGTCCACCAACGTTTACCATCCAACCTGATGGAACTGGAGAGGATCTGCAAGGAAGAATGGCAGAGAATACCCAAATCCAGGTGTGAAAAATTTGTTGCATCATTCCCAAAAAGACTCATGGCTGTACCAGCTCAAAAGGAGCTTCTAGTCAATACTGAACAAAGGTATATAATCCTACAAAGAGAATGGAGTAATGTGCCATAGAGTAAAGTAACAACCATGACAATGGTTATATGTAAGATAAATTTCTTTAGTATACAATAAATTATTTACATAGTATAAAGGGTAAATACCCAGACAACAAAAACAAGATGGGTGTGAAAGGGGAAAGAAACCTAACAACACCAGCAGTCACAAAGACCTCATGATGGCAAATAGATAAATAAACTGTCACACAGAGCAAAAAGGGGGCAGGATGTCACATGTATCTCAGGGTAGCGACATATATAACAACCAAGAGATTAGAGAGTACATGTGACAGCAAAACTTATAGGGAAAAGGAGTCCATCAAAACTGCCCGGTGTAAGGCATAAAGTGCCACCCATAGTGCAGTAAAGTGTCAGTGCTTACCCATGTGGGGGAGACCAAGGTGACCAGCTGGGTTAGTTGTAGCCCCGACGCTTGTTTCGCGTAGCGGGCTTTCTCGGGGGGCTGTATGGGTAAGCACTGACACTGACCACTGTAGGTTTTTCACATGTTTAAGATTTATAATTAGTGATGAGCGAGCAGTAAAATGTTCTGGTGCTCGTTGTTCGGGTTGAGCAAATTGGAATACTCGGGTACTCGACCCAAGCAACGAGACCAATGTAAGTCTACGGGAAAACCGAGCATTTTTTACATGATCCCCCCGGGGGTCCTTTTAGGGTCTAAAAACGTCTGAAATCGATGGGAACAGTGCTCAAATGACATGGGAACATCATGGGAATACCCCGAAAGCATTTCTGACTCCTAGGTCACTGCTGTGACCAATGTTGTTAGAGTGTGTCGCCACTTTTACAAGCGCACACTAAAACATACAAAAACAAAACCAAAATGGATTTTCCAGGGCAATATGTTAAGGAACATCCTTTCCAGGGTAATAATTTGTATGTAAGAGAAAAGAAATAACCCAAAACAAAATGTACCTCCGCCACTTGGGTTATGTTCAAACGTAGCGTTTTTCAACTTTAGTATTGCTTTCAACCAATACAAATGCAATCACTGGGAAATGTCATTTTTATTATTATTATTTATTTATATAGCGCTATTAATTCCATGGTGCTGTACATGAGTTTTTTTTACTTTTTACAACCTTAGCTGGCCATGTGGTATGTGATACATCATCAGACACATCCTGTTTCATTTATGAAGGAAGGACTCTGAAAGTCTCAAAGCCTATTTTTATAGGGGCATCAGGCGGCATTAATGTTCTTAAAGGGCTGGCTATGCTTTGTTGTTCCCATTATTAAGTGGGTCTCCTGTACTGTTATTGCCTATGCAGCGAGTGGCTGGGCTGCCAAAAATTAGGACGCACCCCCAAACCCCTTTGACAAGAGGGCCTCATGAAAAAGTGTTCCAATTGTAAGAGAATGAGTGTCCCATAGTGTTAGCCTATGCATTGAATGCAAGGCCTGCCCTGCACCAAAGTAACACGTACCCCAATAAGCCTTTGAACCCACGTACTAGATTGCCACATGAAAACCAAGTTCACATTATTCATTTGGTACTCCCATACTGTTTGTCTATGCATCGAATTCAAGGCCTGCCCTGCACCAAAGTAGCATGCACCACAATAACACTTGGAACAGACATCCTGGATGGCCACATGAAACCAAAGTTCCCATTTTTTCCATTTGGTACTTCCATACTGTTTGCTTAAGCATTGAATGCAAGGCCTGCCCTGCACCAAAGTAACACAAACCCCAATAAGCCTTTGAACCCACGTACTGGATGGCCACCTGAAAGCATTGTTCCTATTAATTTGGTACTCCCATATTGTTTGGCTACGCAGTGAATTGTTGAGCCTATAGAACCTGCATTGGAGAATGTCAGTGTTGAGGATGAAGACCCGGCAGTGGAGAATGTCAGTGTTGAGTCTGGAAAACCTGCAGTAGGTAATTTCAGTGTTGATGCTGAAGAACCTGCAGTGGACAATTGTAGTGTTGAGGCTAAGGATCCAGCAGTGGAACAGTGCAGTTTTGAGACTGAAGACCCGGCAGAGGACAATTGGAGTGTTGAGGCTAAAGACCCAGCGGTGGACAATTGCAGTGTTGAGGCTGAAGATCCAGCAGTGTAGCATTGCAGTGTTGAGGCTGAAGAACCTTTATGGTAGCATTGCAGAGTTGAGGAAGAACACTCGGCCGTGGAGCATTACAATGTTGAGCCAAAAGAACCTGCAGTGGACAATTGCAGTGTTGACGCTAAATACCCTGCAGTGGACAATTGCAGTGTTGACGCTAAAGACCCTGTGGTGGACAATTGCAGTGTTGAGACTGAAGACCTGGCAGTGGAGAATTGCAGTTTTGAGGAAGAACACACAGCAGTGGAGCAATTTAAATGTTGAGCCTGAAGAACCAGGAGTGGAGAATTGCAATGTTGAGGCTGAAGAACCCTCATTGGTGAATTCCACTGGTGAGGCTGAAGACCCAGCATTGTAGCATTGACGTGTTGAAGATGAACAACCAATAAATTTCATATTATAAGGAAGTGGGTCTCAAAGTGTTTTCCTATGCAGTGAATGCAAGTCCAGCCTCAAATTTGGACGCACCCAAATAACACTTGGAAGAGACGTGGAGGAAGTCCTCCTAAAAATCTGTTTCCATTACAAAAGGAGCTGTCACGCTCACGCCCTGACTGGTGGGCGTGAGCCAGGGGTTGTGGCCCCACTGTGCCACAAACCAGACTACCCTAGAAGGGGCGTGACTAGGACAGCTGCCTTGGTTTTCACTGGAGCCTCTGATGGTGAAGTCAGGCTTGTGCGGCAGGCAGCTGCCAGGTGCCACTCCAGGGTGGTGTCTGGCTATGGCTGCTGATCCCACTTGGGGACATGGTGCCACGGCTGAGATACAGGGCTGGCAGGCACGGCTGGGACATGGGGCTGACAGGCACGGCTGGCAGGCACGGCTGAGACACAGGGTAGGTAGGCACGGCTGAGACACTGTGTAGGGTCCTGTTCACACAGCAAATGCAGGTACTGGTACTGACTGGAAGGAATGGTATATGGAGGAACACGTAGAGATCTGTTCACACAGCAAGTGCAGGTACTGGTACTGACAGAAAGGAATGGAGTATGGAAGAACAGCTAGATAACTGTTCACACAGCAAATGCAGATACTGGAACTGACAGGAAGGAATGGTGTATGGAGGAATAGGTAGAGAGACCTGTTCACACAGGAGGAGAACTGCAAGGCTGCGGAGAAGGGCTGTAGAGCAGCAAGAGGTTCTGCAGTGGCAGGAGCAAAGCGGAACCACAAGGTATGCGGAGAGAAGCTGCAGCAAGAGGTTCTGCAGCAGCAGGAGTGAAGCAGAGCGGAGCCCAAGGTATGCGGAGAGGAGCTTCAGCAAGAGATTACTGTACCGGCAGGAGCGAAGCAGAGCGGAAGCACAAGATATGCGGAGACAAGCTGCACCAAGAGATTACTGCAGCGGCAGGAGCACAGCAGAGTGGAACGGAGCAGAACAGCAGGAGTGCGGACAAGAGGCAGAAAGTGATTCAGAGAGAACACAAGGCAAGACACAGCAGGGAAGGAAACCACAGACAAGGAGACTAAAGGGTATGCCACACTAAGCGAGATCGCTAGCGAGATCGCGCAAGCGACAGCGATTTTATGACGCAGCAGCGACATCATTAGCGACGTCGCTGTGTGTGACATGTAGCAGCGATGCGGCCCCTGCTGCAATGTCGCTGATCGTGCACGAACGGTTTGGGCCGTATTTTGATCGTTGGCATCCCGCTGGTGAGCCTGAATCGCTGTGTTTGACACTTTTTATGAACGATGTGCGACCTCGTTGGCGACACATATGTCAGCGGCGCAGGCGGGACTAGGTTTTCTTTAGTAACGCCCTTCAGCTCCGATTGGTGGCCACAACATCACCTCAGCAATAAATGAAAACGTAACTGCGCCCCCATCCATTGTTCCAGAGCGCTTTGTGGATGACTCCAACGTTCTGTCCTTTGTGCGTTGTTGCGAGGATAGTATCGTGTGTCGGGGTTTTGCGATCCTGTCAGAGTCGCTACAGTGTCCTTTGTGCGTTGTTGCGAGGATAGTATCGTGTGTGGGTTTTGCGATCCTGTCAGAGTCGCTACAGCGCTTCATCTTTGCCATTTGGATCTTCTGGATATTTGGATTACACTTGCAAGGTACATATTGTTTGTGATGTTGTGTGATGCGTTTTTTGGTTACATCTTTTATTTTTGTGTCTGCTTACCTCCAATATTTATACAGACATGTTGCCGTGATTATATTTTTTATTTTTCCGCGCCCACCACTGCAATTTTAAGAACTTTGTTGCTTTTTGAGGGAATTTTTTTTTGGTTAGATTTGATCCTCCATAACATTGGATAACCTAGCAATCTTTTGACAGCCGCGCCCACCCCCCACCATTTTAGGCTTTTGTAAACTGTTTTTTCAAAGTTAACTGAAATGTTAACAATAAACAATTACTTTTATTTTTTTATTCTTTATTTTATTTTTTTTTGAATACTTTAGTAATTTTAATTAACTTTTCTTTTCTTTACCGTACAGGTTGCACATAATGAACCTGTCCACCGCGGAGCGTGTGATTGTGGCAGTTGCATTATCAATGGAGGCAGATCGACAAGAAGAGGCGCGGGTAGAAGAGAGGCGCTCCAAACGAAAGCGTCGCATGTGGACCAGAGAATGGCTGGAGCAGAGGTCCAAATTCACCCACATGCATCTAGTGAGGGAGTTGTAGGAGAAGAATTCGCAGAATTTCCGAAATTATCTACGGATGTCGGAGGATTCATTCAAGCTCCTACTGGAAGCTGTGAGGCCACTCATTGAACGGCAGGATACCCGGATGCGTGCAGCTGTTTCAGCAGAGGAACGTTTGGCAGTAACGCTGCGATTTCTGGCAACCGGACTTTCAATGAAGGATTTGCAATTTTCTGCTGCAGTTTCTCGATCGCTGCTTGGAGTACTAATTCCAGAGACATGCAACGCCATCGTCCGCAGTTTACGGAGTTACATGCCTTTTCCCAAATCAGTGGCGGAATGGCAAATTATCGCCTCTGATTTTGAACGGATTTGGCAGTTCCCAAACTGTGGTGGTGCCTTGGATGGCAAACATGTGCGGATCACGCAACCAGCCAACAGCGGATCCTATTTCTATAACTACAAGGGCTACTTCAGCGTGATCCTCATGGCCCTTGTTAATGCCAATTATGAATTTATAAACGTTGATGTTGGCATTAATGGAAGGGTTTCTGACGGTGGCGTTTTGGAGCTCACTACTTTTGGTGAACGGTTGTTGAATAATAAACTTAACTTGCCAACCAACATGGACACCACCGCCAGCCTAAACTTTGTGTTTGTGGGCGATGAAGCCTTCCCCCTTCATGAGCATCTTGTGAAACCGTATCCACAAAAGACTTTGACAGGGGAAAGGCGGATTATTAATTACAGACTCTCTAGGGCACGGCGCGTTGTGGAGAATGCCTTCGGCATAATGGCCAACCGCTTCAGGGTTTTCCACACTCCAATCAATATGAAGCTGGAATCGATAGACTCTGTGGTGTTGGCCTGTTGCGTGCTGCACAATTTTCTACGAAAACGTGATGCTGTTACTTACAGTCCGCCAGGATTCATGGACTCGGACAACAATGGTGACGTGGTGCTTGGAGAATGGCGTGACAATGATCCCGCTATTGCAGGCCTTCAACCTGTCAATCAAGGCAGGAGCAAGGACAATGCGAAGGCCGGCCGAGACAAGTACTGCCAATACTTTAACGGGCCTGGTGCAGTGAGTTGGCAGCAGCAGATATAGTTTGCTTTTGAGAATGTTTTGTTTTGCCTTTTTTTAACTTTCTTTTAATAAAAAAATGTTTATTTTAAAAATGCCTTCGTGTTCTTTCAATTATTTTACCAATATGGAAGAAGGGCTAATGATGGGTGAGATGTGGGGAGGGGAGTAATGGGGATGGCAACGAGACATGTTACCAGCTGCTGTAGTTTTTAAAATATTTTCTAAAGTTTTTTGTTGTTTTTTTTTTTTTTTACATTGTTAAATTTTTTTAATAAAAATCTTATTTATCTACTGAATTGTGGTCTTTTATTCTTATGTTTGTTATTAATGTAAACAATATTGTTGACAACTAAAATGTTGTATTTTTATTCCATCTACTTGTATCTACTTGTCACACACGGGGTCATGGGAGTACCAGCAGTCATAGGAGTTCCAGCATTGGTAAAAAAATAAAAAGAAAAAAATTTCAAAAATTAACAACATTTATTTTAAAGGCCCATGGTCACACTAGCGCTAAAACCTTATAATAAAAAATAATAACAAATAATACACCACAGCTGCGTATATAAACTTAAAATATAAAATATATATTTTTAGTCATATTTTTTTTTTTGCAAAAAATTAATAAAAAAACAATAAAAGATTAAAAATAGTGATAAAAATAAAAAAAATTCTTTGGAGGTAAAGGTCTAAATAAACCAGGGAACCCTTTGTGTCGCACTTGCGTGCTCGAATCCGACGCAAGACGCCATTACGATCACAAAGTGACGATTCTCAGCATGTTGCCCCAGCTACGCACAAACATGAGACGCCACTGCGATCGCAAAGTGATGGTTATCATCATGGTGCCCCAGCTACGCATAGACATGAGACGCCACTGCGATCGCAAAGTGACGATTCTCAGCATGGTGCCCCAGCTACGCACAGACATGAGACGCCACTGCGATCGCAAAGTGACGGTTATCAGCATAGTGCCCCAGCTACGCACAGACATGAGACGCCACTGCGATCGCAAAGTGACGGTTATCATCATGGTGCCCCAGCTACGCACAGACATGAGACGCCATTGCGATCGCAAAGTGACGGTTCTCAGCATGGTGCTCCAGCTACGCACAGACATGAGACGCCATTGCGATCGCAAAGTGACAATTCTCAGCATGGTGCCCCAGCTACGCACAGACATGAGACGCCACTGCGATCGCAAAGTGACGATTCTCAGCATGGTGCCCCAGCTACGCACAGACATGAGACGCCACTGCGATCGCAAAGTGACGATTCTCAGCATGGTGCTCCAGCTACGCACAGACATGAGACGCCAATGCGATCGCAAAGTGACGATTCTCAGCATGGTGCCCCAGCTACGCACAGACATGAGACGCCACTGCGATCGCAAAGTGACGGTTATCAGCATAGTGCCCCAGCTACGCACAGACATGAGACGCCACTGCGATCGCAAAGTGACGGTTCTCAGCATGGTGCTCCAGCTACGCACAGACATGAGACGCCATTGCGATCGCAAAGTGACGATTCTCAGCATGGTGCCCCAGCTACGCACAAATATGAGACGCCACTGCGATCGCAAAGTGATGGTTATCATCATGGTGCCCCAGCTACGCATAATGTGTAGCCCTGGTATTTAAGGTACACAATACCAGGAGGATGAGTGGAGAGGTAACGGTTAAGGGCTTTACATGACATCACATACACTTCGAACACACCCAGCAGGGGTGTAGAGGGGTGTGGTTTTTAGCACAAGAGAGTCTTGTAGTGTCTCCTGAGGAAGGGGAGAGAGAAGGAGTGCCTGTCTGGAGCACCAAGATTCCTGTCGATTCAGAGAGACAGTACAGTAGTGGAGGCTAGTATAGGTGAGCCAGTTCACCTTAGCCTAGTCAGTGCTGAGATTGAGAGTTTGAGCAAGTCGAAAGGCACAGTGGAAGGAAATCAGAAGTGCTTTAGGATTGAAGTATCCTGCACATTGTCACCGGTCACTGGAGACCGAAGCATCACTATAGCTTCACGCATAGTGGTAAAAGAACCAGAGGCTTACTGGACCTTAGGTAACAGAAAGCAGCCCTTGAAGTGTCAGTACGTAACAGGGGTCAGGTGGAATAGGAACTTTGAGCTAGGCCAAGCATAGAAGAACCTAGTTTCATCACTGGAAGGCTCCACCACAAAACTGACCGGGCAGTACAGCTTTGAAATAGCTGAAGTTTCAGGAGTGAACTACGCTTTATGCTGGTTGGACTCATCATCATTGGAAAGTAAAGGAGGCCCCTGCCTTGCTCAGCCGTTGCCTCAAAACTCATCCTCCATCAACCCCATCAGCCTCCCTGGGACCTGCCTTACCATCTTACAAGTAAAAGGTATGGAAAGACGCTGACGGTGTGAGACTGAGTTATTTAATTGCATGCCTGCACAACCCCACCATAACCATCGACCTGAGGGAAGAGTCCCACCTGTAGGGGACCCGACATCTAGCTGCCTCACCATCCCCTCAGAGATCTACAGCAGCGCTGGTACAAATTACCAGAGACTACAGGTGGCGTCACGAACTGTATATAAATCTATCCCCTGTAAATATTCCCCCAACATACGCCAGACCGCCAGGGCCACAGACCGAGCCACCGCTACCTGTGACAAACCCCATAGACTTCCATGGGCTCGGCTCTGAGTACCCCATTGCCCTGGTAATCCACAATTGTGGTGGCGGGTCGACACAAAACTTTGGCGTCACGAACAGGATACGAAACTTGCAGCATTGCGAGCCCTGTGTGCCTGTGGAGTGTTTTGGTGAAAAAGACTGTTGCTGTTGTTTAGCGCCAAATACCGCCATATTTGCCGCCAGATTCGCGCCCTAAGGCGCTGGAGAAGAAGGTGGGCGTACCTGAAAGAGCGCGCAGAGTCTTGGACACGCCCCTGGCTCTGACTCATCGGCAGGTCCTGCAACAGGAAGTGAACGCTCTGACATCAGAGCGCCTGCGACGAAGGTCCTGTTCCCACTGCGGTGCCTGTGAAATAGCAGCGTCTGAAACCGGTAGGCTCCGTTTAACCAAGGGGGCGCTAAGATGTCACAACAACCGGCTGACAGTGCGGCCCCGGCCGGAGGCCCCAATCCCGCACCGCTTGGTATTGTAGCGCCAGATGGGGGCGCAGGCCCAGCACCCAGTCCGGTAGTCCCGATCATGCCACTAACGCTCCCATATATGCCTGGGGCGAAATGGCTTCCCCAGTACAGCGGTGAGCCAGGCACATTAGCAGGCTTCAAGCGGAAGTTATGCAGCATCCTAGAAATGTACTCCATGCCTGAGAGACAAAAAGCTGCTGTGCTGATAGGGCAGCTAACTGGCGCTGCTGAGAGGGAAGTGGAGACTTGGGATACCGTTGATCAGGAGTCGGTACCTGCGATCTTCCTTAAGCTGCATGCCATATTTGAAGACCACACAGAAACGGATCTCCGGATGGCCTTCTACCACTGTTCACAACAGCCAGGTGACAGCATCCGGGACTACGCTTGCCGACTACAAGGAGCCCTGAGAGCTCTTAAGCAGGTTAATAATTTAAATGCTATTGATGAGAATAAAATGCTGAAAGAACAATTTGTACAGGGATTGAGATCCCAAGAGGAACGCAGAACTGTAAATTGGTGGTCCTTAGATCATCCGGATGCTACCTTTGATGCCCTAAAGGACATGGCAATAAAAGGGCTGCGGCCCCTGGGCAAACCTGAGGTGGCAACCCAACATCATCAGGCTGAAGTCACTCTGGAACCGGCAGTACCCCTCTTTTCCCCGTTAGTGGCCGAAGCCAAAGCGCAGGTGACCCCTCCTAGTGAATTGGATTGTCTGCGCTCAGAGGTGCGCCAGCTGACTAAAAATCTGGCTGCTGTGATGAGTGCCCTGCAGCTGCGGAAAGAGGAGGAAGGGAAGATCTTGTTAGCTGACTGCCCAGAAGACGTCCCGTGGATGCACCGGAGAAGAAAGAAGACGTCGCCCCCCCGGAGGAGGACAACGCCACCCCCAGGAGCGACCTCTGATCAACACCCTCCTCGTCGAGAGATCATCTGTTACCGATGCAACCGGAAAGGTCATCTGTCTCCACAGTGTCCTTTAAACGGGCAGAACCTGGGTCCGAGGGCCAACACCCAGGAGAATACCCGTCAGGCCCCCTAGACTGGAACCGCAGGTATGTGGGTGGGCGACCCTACCTGTCTATCATCCTAGATGGTATTGCAGTTCCGGCATTGTTAGACACTGGGTCCCAGGTGACCCTAATACCTGATGCCCTATATACTAAGTACTGGTCAATGGATAGTCTTAAACCCCCGAGCCCTGACTTTACCGTGTACGCTTCTAATGGTCTTCCTGTAGAAGTACTCGGGACAAAATGTGTAGATGTGAAAGTGGGCAGAGAGGAGTTGAAAGACCAGGGGCTTCTGGTAGTAAAGACTGTAAATGAGGAGAACGGTTTAAATATAATTTTGGGTACTAACATTATCGGTAATTGTTTGGGAGAAGTTGTGTTCTTACTCCAACAGCTCGCTGAGATTGCCCGACCAAGGCAGAGAGGAGTAATCCAAAGAGAGATCCGGGCCCTGGTGTGTCAGCAGCAAGCGAAGCTTACAGACGGCGAAATTGGTAATGTACGGGTCACTGACTCGGATCCTATTGTGATACCCCCAATGAGTGAAATGATCATCTGGTGCAGGGCAGCCATAGGTCTGAGAGGACAGAACTACCAAGCTGTAGTAGAACCCCACCATTCAGAACATAGACCTACACTTATGACTGCTAGAGGAGTAGTAGAAGTGTTGAATGGAAGAGTACCGGTACGGCTTCTCAATTGGGGAGATGAAGAGGTAAACTTACCCCGTTATGCAACCATTGCTAAACTACATGCTGTCGACAATAATTCTATTCTCCCGGCTGAGTCCTTAGACTCCTGTCAAATAGCGGAGGACAATGACCCAGCAACTCAGGTGGCGGAATGGTGTCAGCAGCTCCATGTTGGGACGGACACCACTCCCGCTCACCAGAAGCAAGGGGTATTACGGGTGGTGCAAGAGTACGCCCAAGTGTTTAGCAAGAATCCACTTGATTTTGGGATAATTAAGGGAGTACAACATCATATCCCTACAGGCAGTCATCCTCCCATCAAAGAGCGGTATAGGCCCATACCTCCAGCTCATTATCAGAAGGCTAAAGAAATGTTGCATGATATGAAGAAAGCCGGGGTGATAAGGGATAGTTGTAGCCCCTGGGCAGCCCCTCTAGTTCTGGTTAAAAAGAAAGATGGTAGTATGAGAATGTGTGTGGATTACAGGCAGGTGAACCGCATAACACACAAGGATGCATACCCGTTACCACGTATAGAGGAATCATTAGCTGCTCTGAAAACGGCTAACTACTTTTCTACCCTCGATCTGACTAGTGGTTACTGGCAAGTGGCTGTGGCTGAGGAGGATCGTGAGAAACGGCTTTCACCACCCCAATGGGGCTCTGTGAGTTCGACAGAATGCCGTTTGGGCTCAGCAGTGCCCCAGGAACATTTCAGAGAGTGATGGAGAATTGCCTGGGACATCTCAATTTTGAAACCGTGCTGCTATACCTAGACGACGTCATCGTGTATTCCAAGACTTATGAGGATCATCTGAAGCACCTGGCAGAAGTATTCGAGTCCTGTCCAGGTACGGGATGAAATTAAAACCCTCAAAATGCCATCTACTCAAACAGAAGGTACAATACTTGGGCACATCGTCAGTTCGGAAGGAGTAGCGCCGGACCCAGAGAAAGTCACTGCCATCCAGAAGTGGCATGAGCCGAAGAACCTTAAGGAAGTGCGACAGTTCCTGGGACTAACGGGTTACTACAGAAGGTTCGTGAAAGATTACACAAAGAAGGCAGCCCCTTTACAGGACCTTCTAGTAGGACAATCCCTAAAGGGCAGAAACCCTCCCTTTAATTGGGGTAAAGAACAGGCTGAAGCATTCCAAAAGATGAAAGAGATCCTTACAGGTGATGAGATCTTAACCTATCCTGATTACAGCCAACCGTTCCTGTTGTACACCGACGCCAGTAATGAAGGGTTGGGAGCAGTTCTCAGTCAGAAGCAGAATGGCCAAGAAAAAGTCATCGCATATGCCAGCAGAAAACTCAGGCCAACTGAAAGGAATCCGGAAAATTATAGCAGCTTCAAGCTGGAGTTTCTGGCGCTGGTCTGGGCCATTACTGAAAGATTTAAGCATTATCTGGCCTCCAATCGGTTCACTGCGTTTACAGATAACAACCCCTTAACGCACCTGGAAACCGCCAAGCTGGGTGCCATGGAGCAGCGATGGATGGCTCGGTTGTCCAATTACCAGTTTACTATCAAGTACCCGGCAGGTCGAAAGAATGCTAATGCTGACGCATTGTCCCGAATGCCGCATGACTCTGATACGGAAGAAGAATCGGACGACCTGGAAGAAATTGAGCTACCTGCGTTCCATCGAAATGGGGTAGTCCACGAGCATCGAGTCAACAGAAAGCAGTATGGTGCAACATTAAATCCTTTACCCCATCACAGCTGGAAAGAGACTCAGGACAGTGATCCAGTGGTCAGCCGCATCAAGGAATTGTTAAGACAGGAAGGTTCCTCTTTGGAAAAGGATGCACCTATGTCAGCCAAGCTCCTGTGGAATGAGAAAAGCAGGTTGTTCCTATACCGTGAGAAGTTGTGCAGGAGATACGTCAACCCCAGAACCCATGAGATGGTCTGGCAAATAGTGGTCCCCAAGGCAGACGTCCAAATGGTGTTGGAAGCATACCACGATCAAGCAGGACACTTTGGCTGGAGAAAGCTGGAGACCCTGTTGAGATGCCGGTTCTACTGGGTAGGGATGCGCAGCTCCATTGAGAGGTGGTGTCGGAACTGTGGACCCTGTGGTCTCAGAAGAAAGGACTATGGTAGTCAGAAGGCACCCCTGCAACCTATCCGGACGACTCGTCCCCTGGAGATTGTGGCCCTGGACCACGTCAAATTGTCGCCAAGTAGATCTGGATACTCATACGCCTTGACCATGGTGGACCATTACTCCAGATTTCTGGTGGTTGTTCCAGTTAAGGACCAGACCGCAGTGACGGCCGCGAAAACCTTTCAAGCAAGCTTCTGCAGACCGCATGGGTATCCGGAGCAAGTATTAACCGATCAAGGACCTGCTTTCGAAGCTGATTTATTCAAGGAATTCTGTCACATGTACGGGTGCAAGAAAATTAGAACAACGCCATACCACCCTCAAACCAACGGTCTTTGCGAAAAAATGAACCATATTGTCCTTGACTTGTTGAGATCCATACCGTTGGAAGACAGAAATCGATGGCCGGACTTACTACCTGATTTGGTTGATTTGTATAACCATATACCTGTAAGTTCCACTAACTGCACTCCAGCCTATCTTATGAGAGCAAGGCCCGGAAGACTACCAATGGATTTAGAACTTGGAGTGGTAGAACCGGAGGCAGACGACGCCATTGAAAACTGGGACATCAATCGGCAAGAGCAGTACAGACGAGTGCAAATCTGTGTAGAGGAAAGTCTCAACAAGGCACGGGAGAAACAGGAAGATATTTACAACAGAAATGCTCCTGCCAAGCCTTTGATGCCTGGAGAAGTGGTATTGAAAAGGAAAAGGAAAATGCACAAATTGGATAACCAGTGGGAACAAGAACCCTACGTTGTACAAGATTCTAAATATGACAACAGAAAAGTTTGTATCATCAGTAAGGACGGAGGAAGAACAATAACCACTGTGTCCAGAGACCATTTGAAATTGTGTCCAGAACCCTTAAAGCTTTGTGAAAAGAACCCTGTCATCAATCAAGAAGAAGGAAAGGAAGAGGTCATACACACGGATCTGGGAGATTTTCCTGCGGATTGGCCCCGACTGGGAGATGCTGTAATAGTTCCGGTGTTGCAGTTTTATCAGCCACAAGAGGAAGTTCTACCTCCAGTTGTGCCCGTGGTGCCAGTTGAGTCCGTTCAGGAGTTACCCATTCCAGCAACATCTCAACCTACGGAATCTCAAGAAGGATCATCAGAAGCAGCGCCCCATACTATGGGATCCCCTGGTGAAGCTGACTCACACCGCCCAGCCATCAGTACGCTTGCCAGATCCATAGAAAGATTGAGGCAGTTCTATAGTTTGCCGTTACGCAGTGCAGACAGATCACAACTTAATATACCTGAAGCTACTCCACGTAGATCAGAGCGAATCACAAAAGGGAAGATACCCATTCGATACCATCAGTAATTATAACAAATTAATGTGAATATTGTAAAAAGTATATATATATATGTGTCTTTTCCTTATTGTGTCTTATAATGGACTCAGAGGCTGAGGACTGAGCCAGCCCAAAAACTGTATCTTGTAAATAGTTGCACTAAGGTGCCTTATAATGGTTTCACACGAAGCCTTGACTTACCTCTGAACATAAAACCCGTGTGGTGAGGCACTGAGTGAGGTCTGCATTCATATGTCCTGCAGCCCACCCAGGACCCACGTTGAAGGTTTGGTGCGGGTCCTTCACAAGAATATTGTCGTTTATTTATATGAACATGTCTATTTAATATTTTGTATTTTTCTATGTTTAATGTTTTGTTTGCAACGTTCAAGAAATCCTTACCTCCCGGATGGGACGAGTTAATGTTAATGTTTAATGCATAAACAAAATTGTCTCTTTGTATTTCACAGCCCGGGAGTGCTGTCGTTTACCATGGGGGAATGTGTAGCCCTGGTATTTAAGGTACACAATACCAGGAGGATGAGTGGAGAGGTAACGGTTAAGGGCTTTACATGACATCACATACACTTCGAACACACCCAGCAGGGGTGTAGAGGGGTGTGGTTTTTAGCACAAGAGAGTCTTGTAGTGTCTCCTGAGGAGAGGGGAGAGAGAAGGAGTGCCTGTCTGGAGCACCAAGATTCCTGTCGATTCAGAGAGACAGTACAGTAGTGGAGGCTAGTATAGGTGAGCCAGTTCACCTTAGCCTAGTCAGTGCTGAGATTGAGAGTTTGAGCAAGTCGAAAGGCACAGTGGAAGGAAATCAGAAGTGCTTTAGGATTGAAGTATCCTGCACATTGTCACCGGTCACTGGAGACCGAAGCATCACTATAGCTTCACGCATAGTGGTAAAAGAACCAGAGGCTTACTGGACCTTAGGTAACAGAAAGCAGCCCTTGAAGTGTCAGTACGTAACAGGGGTCAGGGAATAGGAACTTTGAGCTAGGCCAAGCATAGAAGAACCTAGTTTCATCACTGGAAGGCTCCACCACAAAACTGACCGGGCAGTACAGCTTTGAAATAGCTGAAGTTTCAGGAGTGAACTACGCTTTATGCTGGTTGGACTCATCATCATTGGAAAGTAAAGGAGGCCCCTGCCTTGCTCAGCCGTTGCCTCAAAACTCATCCTCCATCAACCCCATCAGCCTCCCTGGGACCTGCCTTACCATCTTACAAGTAAAAGGTATGGAAAGACGCTGACGGTGTGAGACTGAGTTATTTAATTGCATGCCTGCACAACCCCACCATAACTATCGACCTGAGGGAAGAGTCCCACCTGTAGGGGACCCGACATCTAGCTGCCTCACCATCCCCTCAGAGATCTACAGCAGCGCTGGTACAAATTACCAGAGACTACAGGTGGCGTCACGAACTGTATATAAATCTATCCCCTGTAAATATACCCCCCAACATACGCCAGACCGCCAGGGCCACAGACCGAGCCACCGCTACCTGTGACAAACCCCATAGACTTCCATGGGCTCGGCTCTGAGTACCCCATAGCCCTGGTAATCCACAATTGTGGTGGCGGGTCGACACACAGACATGAGACGCCACTGCGATCGCAAAGTGATGATTCTCAGCATGGTGCCCCAGCTACGCACAGACATGAGACGCCACTGCGATCGCAAAGTGATGGTTATCATCATGGTGCCCCAGCTACGCACAGACATGAGACGCCACTGCGATCGCAAAGTGATGATTCTCAGCATGGTGCCCCAGCTACGCACAGACATGAGACGCCATTGCGATCGCAAAGTGACGGTTATCAGCATAGTGCCCCAGCTACGCACAGACATGAGACGCCACTGCGATCGCAAAGTGACGGTTATCAGCATAGTGCCCCAGCTACGCACAGACATGAGACGCCACTGCGATCGCAAAGTGACGGTTATCAGCATGGTGCCCCAGCTACGCACAGACATGAGACGCCACTGCGATCGCAAAGTGACGGTTATCAGCATGGTGCCCCAGCTACGCACAGACATGAGACGCCATTGCGATCGCAAAGTGACGGTTATCAGCATGGTGCCCCAGCTACGCACAGACATGAGACGCCATTGCGATCGCAAAGTGACGATTATCAGCATGGTGCCCCAGCTACGCACAGACATGAGACGCCACTGCGATCGCAAAGTGACGATTCTCAGCATGGTGCCCCAGCTACGCACAGACATGAGACGCCACTGCGATCGCAAAGTGATGGTTATCATCATGGTGCCCCAGCTACGCACAGACATGAGACGCCACTGCGATCGCAAAGTGATGATTCTCAGCATGGTGCCCCAGCTACGCACAGACATGAGACGCCATTGCGATCGCAAAGTGACGGTTATCAGCATAGTGCCCCAGCTACGCACAGACATGAGACGCCACTGCGATCGCAAAGTGACGGTTATCAGCATGGTGCCCCAGCTACGCACAGACATGAGACGCCACTGCGATCGCAAAGTGACGGTTATCAGCATGGTGCCCCAGCTACGCACAGACATGAGACGCCATTGCGATCGCAAAGTGACGGTTATCAGCATGGTGCCCCAGCTACGCACAGACATGAGACGCCACTGCGATTGCAAAGTGACGATTATCAGCATGGTGCCCCAGCTACGCACAGACATGAGACGCCACTGCGATTGCAAAGTGACGATTCTCAGCATGGTGCCCCAGCTACGCACAGACATGAGACGCCATTGCGATCGCAAAGTGACGGTTATCAGCATGGTGCCCCAGCTACGCACAGACATGAGACGCCATTGCGATCGCAAAGTGACGGTTATCAGCATGGTGCCCCAGCTACGCACAGACATGAGACGCCATTGCGATCGCAAAGTGACGGTTATCAGCATGGTGCTCCAGCTACGCACAGACATGAGACGCCACTGCGATCGCAAAGTGACGATTCTCAGCATGGTGCCCCTGCTACGCAGACATAAGACGCCACTGCGATCGCAAAGTGACGGTTCATAAAATGACTTTATTACAGAAGTAATTACAATGAATGAAAACTTTTGTAAACATGGTAAAAAATTAAGCGGTCAGTAGCCCACTAGATCTGATGCTGCCAAGTAGGCCAGTTAATCGCATCGTCCTTGCTCATACCTTGATAGGCAGGGGCGCCTAGCTGGGAACCATCATCTTGCGAGCGCAACAGCGTCTCATATCTGTGCGTGGCTGGGGCGCATGGCTGCTACCGGTCACATTGCGATCGCAATAGCGTCTCGCGTCGCAAGTGCGACCGCACGTACGCTGTGACGTCATGACGCAGGCGTCGTTCATGCGGCGTTGTTTGAGAAAATGGCGGCGAGACAGCGTTGTGCCCCGTGGGGTGATGCAGAGGTGCGTTACCTCATCCGCAAGTCTAACCAATGGGATTATGAGTGCAGGCTACCTGTGGTGCATCCTATGCGCCACAAGAAGGTAGTCCTGCGGAAAATCCGGAGGGGCCTGGCGAGACACTTTGGGGTGGAGCGGACCCCAACTCAGATCCGCAAAAAGCTGGCCGACCTTCGATACCGGTCCAGCGAGAGGGTCGCCAGCATCCGGGCCCAGTTCCGCAGGCATCTGAGTGAGTATTGATGAGGGTATCTGGAGAGGTTATGTTTTGTGGGTTATCTACCTACATCAATGCACCCGCAGTGACGGGAGTACCACCAGTGACGGGAGTACCGGCAGTCATGGGACTACCGGCAGTGATGGGAGTACCAGTAGTGAGGGGGTTACAGGCATTGATGGAGGTACTGGCAGTGACGGGAGTATCAGCAGTGATGGAGATACAGCAGTGACGGGAGTACCGGCAGTCATGGGAGTACCGGCAGTGATGGGAGTACCAATAGTGAGGGGGTTACAGGCATTGATGGAAGTACTGGCAGTGACGGGAGTATCAGCAGTGATGGGAGTACAGCAGTGATGGGAGTACCGGCAGTCATGGGAGTACCGGCAGTGATGGGAGTACCAATAGTGAGGGGGTTACAGGCATTGATGGAAGTACTGGCAGTGACGGGAGTATCAGCAGTGATGGGAGTACAGCAGTGACGGGGTTAGTAGAAGGATTATTTGACTGAAGTGTATTTTTTATTTGCAGCACCACCTTCACCAGCTGCAGCACCGTCCCCCGCAGCGACATCACCACGGGCAGCACCTTCCCCAGCTACCCCTTCACCAGCAGCTACCCCACCTCCAGTTTTGGGGTCATCTAGCCCGTCCATAGAGTATGGCTTCTCTCCAGCGTCACTCCGTGACATGTATGCAGGCTTGCCTTCAGGTAATTTACGTACATAATATAAGCTTCCGACAAGTTTGAGAACTTTGTTAGGTCTTAAAATGTGTAATGGCTGTTGTGATATATATATTTTTCTGTGTTTCCCTAGCCGGTGGTGCCACAGGTTCTGGGTGGGCGGTCAAGCGGCTCTCAGGTGAAGCGCAGTCGGACGAAAACCGTAAGTGTTAAACAGCAAACATGTAACATGTTGATGTTGCAACAGAATTCCCAGGTAAACTGTTACCATTACCTCCACAGAAATCCCCACAGCCCAGGACCTGTTGGCATCACACAGGCGGTTGATGGCAGCAATGCATGACAACGAGGTGATGCTGGAGAGGTTTGTGGCTGGTCTGCAAAGGGGGGGCTGCCAATAATTTTTTTTTTTTTATTAATATTTGTATTATTTTATTGTTTTTTTTTTCAAAAAAAAAATATATATGACAAAAAATATATATTATATATTTTAAGTTTATATACGCAGCTGTGGTGTATTATTTTTTATTGTAAGGTTTTATCGCTAGTGTGACCAGGGCCTTTAAATGTTAATTTTTGAAATTTTTTTCATTTTATTTTTTTACCAATGCTGGTACTCCCATGACCCCGTGTGTGACAAGTAGATACAAGTAGATGGAATAAAAATACAACATTTTAATAGTTGTCAACAATGTTGTTGACATCAATAACAAACATAAGAATAAAAGACCACAATTTAGTAGATAAATAAGATTTTTATTAAAAAAATGTAACAATGTAAAAAAAAATTATAGACAACAAAAAACTTTAGAAAATATTTTAAAAACTACAGCTGCTGGTAACATGTCTCGTTGCCATTACCACGTTGCCTCTGCGGTGTATAAAAATAAGGTGGTGTAACAACGTTTTGGTTCGGCAGATTTATCCCAATTGGGTTCGGCACAGGATTGTGCGGCCATGAGTACTCCGGGTAGTGCGGTCTGGCCGTGACAACATACGTGTTATTACGTTTTCCTAATGTGCTTGACTCAAGACCTCAAGCATGAGTCTCTCAGCATGAACCCGCTGTATGGGATCCAGTGTTGGGAGCTTCTCATTAGCGTAGTATGCAAACCCTGTGATTTGTGGTTGGTTTTTTTCCGCCGTAAGGACTTTTTTGGCTATTTCAAGAATTTCTGGAGTAGCCGAGGTGGGAGCCTTCCTTTTTCTGCCTGAAAATGTAATACGGCTCCGCACAGATGAGGATGGTGGCTCAACTGCTTCGTCCTCTTGGACCAACGCCATGCTGTCTTCTTCAGTCGGAGGTGTGGAGACAGCCTCTTCTGTGTCCTGCATGAACAAAAAATGAATGTTAAATCACAAAGAAAAATAAATTTATCTTCACACTATAACACCCAAATACAGCAAAAATGTGAAAATGGGACTTGTAAATGGATAGGCCTCAACCGTTCAGCTACATAAATTATCTGTACATGAAGGGATATATTCTGCCATTTTATCTACATTTCACAATTATATTTTTAATTTCAAGTCCACTTTGGCATGTACATTAAAATGTGTTTTAATACAAAGGTACTTACATGTATGACAGGGGGGTCCGGCTGGATCACTGGGTCTGGTGCCAACATGGAAGTCGCTTGTCTGGGTACTTCTTGGTCCCTTGTGAAAGAAAATAGCTCAAAGTACCACAATTTGGGGACATACACATCTTCAGCCCCGGCTCCAGACTTGCTAGAATTCTGTACTTTATTTAATTCTTTCTTGTAAACTGTGCGGAGGGCCTGAATACGTTTTTTGACCGATGACTCATCCGCTGGTTCATTGGGATAACGGTTTTTGCAAAGCTCCACCAGTTTTTCGTACGCCTCCTTCTTTTTCAGCCTGTTGCTGTAATCCGCCGACTTTATTTTCCACAGGCAAAGCATCGAGCGGTACGTCTCCATGAATTCCCGCAGAAAATCATGCTTATCGGCCATCTGTTATAAAAAAAGGATTATGTTAGAACGGCAGAATGGTTACATAAAAATCTACCTATAGCCTACAACATAGAAACACAGCAGGGATCATAAAATGGTGGTTGTGGGCGCAGCAGGAGAAAACAATGGAAGACCTAAATAAAAGTCATAGATGGACAACTACGGTAAAACAGCAGGGATCATAAAATGGTGGTGGTGGGTGCAGCAGGACAAAACAATGGCAGACTAAATAAAAGTCATAGATGGACACTACGGTTAAAAACAGCAGGATCATAAAATGGGGTGGTGGCGCTGCCAGACAAAAAATGGCAGACTAAAAAAAAAAAAAAATTGATGGACGACAGCGGTAACAACAGCTAGGATCTAAAATGATCTGAAAAATTAAATGTGACAAAAAAAACTACCTAAACAACACAATTGGACTATATGGTTATTATAGCCAAAAAGAAGAGTTCCAGAACTGTGATTTTGTATTAAATATATCAAAATTTATTTAATCACTGTTACAAAATAAATAACTATAGTAAACTATTATAAAAAACACCCAAAAACTTCAAGAGGAAACATCTGGGTACACGCTATACTTAGGTAAGTACACCATCTAGAATATCATACTCTCCATTAAGCAATAAGATCATGCCACACTAGCAGCTATATCAAGCATATATTAGTAATACTTTACCAGGAGGTGAATCGAAAGATAGGTGACACCCAAGGCGCTGCAGCCCACACGGGGGAGATGTGTGGGCTGCAGCGCCTTGGGTGTCACCTATCTTTCGATTCACCTCCTGGTAAAGTATTACTAATATATGCTTGATATAGCTGCTAGTGTGGCATGATCTTATTGCTTAATGGAGAGTATGAGGCTAAGTTCACACGTTGCGGAATTGCCGCGGAAATTTCCGCGGCAATCCCGCACTTCTCCCGCAGGAAATACGCACGTTTTTTGTATGCTGATTCCCGCCAGAATAATAGCGTTTTGCAAGCGTAATTAGCTTGCAGAATGCTAGCGTTTTCCTAGCGATCTGTAGCATTGCTTGTAAAACTGATTGACAGGTTGATCACACGAGTCACACATAGTGTTTCACACGTGTGACCAACTTTTTACTATTGATGCCGCCTATGCCGCATCAATAGTAAAAAGATCTAATGTAAAAATAATAAAAAAAATAATAAATAATGATATTCTCACCTTCCGGCGGCCCCCGCAGCCTTCCCGCCTCTCAGCGACGCTCCCGGCAACTCGCGGTCCCAAGGATGCATTGCGACAAATCACACCGATGACGTGCATCTCGCGAGACCGCTATGCCATCTGGGTGATTCTCGCAAAGGACTCTTGGGACCGGAAGTTTGCTGAAGGCGGGAAAGCTGCGTGGGACGCCGGAAGGTGAGAAATATCATTATTTTTTATTTTAATTATTGTTTTACCAGGGATATGGTACCCAGGGCCTGGAGGAGAGTCTCCTCTGCTCCAGACCCTGGGTACCATCCGCACATGAACCGCTTACATTGCGCATAGTGGGCATAGCCACATGCGGAAAGTAAGCGGTTCAATGCATTCCTATGGCGGCGGAATCACCGCGGTTACGCTAAATTAATGAACATGTTGCTTTTTTTTCCGCTAAGCGTTTTTTTCGCGGAAAAAAACGCAACATGTGTACAAAACATGCGGAATCAATTAAAACGTATAGAATGCTTAATGCTTGCGTTTTGTTCGCGGTTTAACCGCGGAAAATAGCGGAAAAACCGCGAAAAAAACGCAATTATTCCTGATCGTGTGCACTTAGCCTGATATTCTAGATGGTGTACTTACCTAAGTATAGCGTGTAGCCCAGATGTTTCCTCTTGAAGTTTTTGGGTGTTTTTTATAATAGTTTACTATAGTTATTTATTTTGTAACAGTGATTAAATAAATTTTGATATATTTAATACAAAATCACAGTTCTGGAACTCTTCTTTTTGGCTATAATAACCATATAGTCCAATTGTGTTGTTTAGTGTTAGCGAAGTGCCAGATATAAAAATCTTATGGACATTTTAGAGAAAAAAAACTACCTACCTTACAAGACATGTTTGTGATCCAGAAAAAGTAAATTCGCAGGAAACGCAATAGCGGCACAGACTGGATCGCAGCAAACGCAATAGTGGCACAGACTGGATCGCAGAAGCTGCAAAGGCTAGCAGGACGCAGTATGGAATGATGCTGGAGATTCGAATGAACCGCTTCCGCTCGAGAGCAATGGAAAGGAGCGCTAATACGTCGTCTTTTATGACGCGGGTCGTCCAATCACAAAGCGAGAGAGCTGTGACATAAACAGTCATGAAATACAGTGACCACCAATCTGTGCTGAGGGGCGTGGAAAAGGTTGCGCTCAATCACGCCTATCGAGGTTGTGTTCTTTAACAATACATGCTGTGTGGCACGTCCCAATGACCGCCGAAGTCGTTATACAGATCGCTGATCGCTGATGCATCGTTAATGAGATCGTCCTGTTTGGCAGCTACTAGCGAACTTAAAGCGATCACACCAACGATCTCGTCAGCTTGTGTCGTTGTCGTGATCGCTGGTGCGATCGCTTAGTGTGGCATACCCTTAAGAGACAGAGGTAGGACAGAGTTCATACAAGGAAATGACACGAGACAAGGTACAGGGACAAAGACACAGGGACCAGGATATTCTGCCATAGGCAGGCCTGCTGGGTGGAGCCTCTCATAAGCCAGGAGTTGATTGTAGAGAGCATTAAAGACTATGATGGGGTCTGCTGTCTCAATAATCTGGAACAAATTCTTTCAGTTGCACATACGGTCAAAGAAAAAGTTCATCATGCTCTGCGAGCGGACAGGCAGGTATGGCTGGGACACAGGGCTGGCAGGCACGGCTGGGACATGGGGCTAGCAAGCAGGCATGCTGGGACACAAGGCTGGCAGGCACGGCTGGGACACGGGACTTGCAGGCACGGCTGGGACGCAAGGCTGCAGAGAAGGGCTGTAGGGCAGCAAGAGGTTCTGCAGCAGCAGGAGCAAAGCGGAACCGCAATGTATGCGGGGAGAAACTGCAGTAAGAGATTACTGCAGCGGCAGGAGTGAAGCAGAGCGGAACCACAAGATATGCGGAGAGGAGCTGCACCAAGAGATTACTGCAGCGGCAGGAGCAAAGCAGAGTGGAACGGAGCAGAACCGCAGGAGTGCGGACAAGAGGCAGAAAGTGATTCAGAGAGAACACAAGGCAAGACACAGCAGGGAAGGAAACCACAGACAAGGAGACTAAGAGACAGAGGTAGGACAGAGTTCAGACAAGGAAATGACACGAGACAAGGTACAGGGACAAAGACACAGGGACCAGGATATTCTGCCTCCTGGAGGGCGGCAAGGACAAGTGCAAGATAAGGTCAGAAGCAAGGGCATAGAGACCAGGATATTCTGCCTCCTGGAGGGCGGACAAACAGGTACAAGGCAAAGCTAGGAGTGAAGCCTCCAAAGATGGAGGAGCACAGAGCAAGACCTGGCAGATCAGTAACAAGAAACTAACTGAGTTAACACATTGCACAGGCAAGATCCACAGGGTGGAGCTGCCTTAAATACTAGAGGGCTAATGGTAATTGGTCAGGGACATATTAGACAGGTGCACCTTGACTCCATAAGAACCAGAGAGTTCTGGTGCCGCCCCCCTATGTACACAGCCAGGAAACATGCACAGAACAGATAGAAAGCAAGAGGTACTGAGCAAGGAGCTGGCAGCAGACAGAAATCACAGCATGACATGGAGCAGTGAGCAGGTTGGTATGTGGGGAATGGGATGCCATGCAGTGATGCCAGCTGGGCTGTTACAGTACCCCCCTTTACGGCCCCTCTTCTTCAAGCCTGCCATGATGATAGGATCCCCTGCTTCCCAAAGTGGAGTGATCCATATCAGAGCATATTCGGCCAGGTAGGACATGATGTATCCCACCTTGACCCAGTCAGAGGGGAAACAGGCTGCATTCACCTGGATGTAGCGCAAGCACTGCTCCAGGAACCCTTGGCACTCCTTAGGGTTCCCATAGAACATAGGGGGGTCTGCTGGGTGGAGCCTCTCATAAGCCAGGAGTTGATTGTAGAGAGCATTAAATACTATGATGGGGTCTGATGTCTCAACAATCTGAACTACGCTCGTTGGAACAAATTCTTCCGGTCAAATAAAAAGTTCATCATGCTCTGCTAGCGGACAGACATGGGACTCAGCGGGGACCATGGCCTGTGCAAACTGTCACGCTCACGCCTTGACTGGTGGGCGTGAGACAGGGGGTTGTGACCCCACTGTGCCACAAACCAGACTACCCTGGAAGGGGCGTAACTAGGACAGCTGCCTTGGTTTTCACTGGAGCCTCTGATGGTGAAGTCAGGCTTGTTCGGCAGGCAGCTGCCAGGTGCCACTCTAGGGTGGTGTCTGGCTGTGACTGCTGATCCTACTTGGGGAGATAGTGCCACGGCTAAGACACAGGGCTGGCAGACACGGCTGGGACACGGGGCTGGCAGGCACGGCTGGGACACGGGGCTGGCAGGCACGGCTGGGACACGGGGCTGGCAGGCACGGCTGTGACACGGGGCTGGCAGGCATGGCTGGGACACGGGGCTGGCAGGCACGGCTGGGACAGGATAGGTAGGCACGGCTGAGACACGGGGTAGGCAGGCACGGCTGAGACACGGTATAAGGTCCTGTTCACACAGCAAATGCAGGTACTCATACTGACAGAAAGGAATGGAGTGTGGAGGAACAGGTAGAAAGATCTGTTCACACAGGAGGAGAACTGCAAGGCTGCAGAGAAGGGCTTTAGAGCAGCAAGAGGTTCTGCAGCAGCAGGAGCAAAGCAGAACCGCAATGTATGCGGAGAGAAGCTTCAGCAAGAGATTACTGCAGTGACAGGAGTGAAGCAGAGCCGAACCACAAGATATGCTGAGAGGAGCTGCACCAAGAGATTACTGCAGCGGCAGGAGTGAAGCAGAGCGGAACCGCAAGATATGCGGAGAGGAGCTGCACCAAGAGATTACTGCAGCGGCAGGAGCAAAGCAGAGTGGAACGGAGCAGAACCGCAGGAGTGCGGACAAGAGGCAGAAAGTGATTCAGAGAACACAAGGCAAGACACAGCAGGGAAGGAAACCACAGACAAGGAGACTAAGAGACAGAAGTAGGACAGAGTTCAGACAAGGAAATGACACGAGACAAGGTACAGGGACAAAGACACAGGGACCAGGATATTCTGCCTCCTGGAGGGCGGCAAGGACAAGTACAAGATTAGGTGAGAAGCAAGAGCACAGAGACTAGGATATTCTGCCTCCTTGAGGGCGGACAAACAGGTACAAGGCAAAGCTAGGAGTGAAGCCTCCAATGACGGAGTAACACAGAGCAAGACCTGGCAGCTCAGTAGCAAGAAACTAACTGAGTTAACACATTGCACAGGCAAGATCCACAGGATGGAGCTGCCTTAAATACTAGAGGGCTAATGGTAATTGGTCAGGGACATATTAGACAGGTGCACCCTGACTCCATAAGAACCAGAGAGTTCTCGTGCCACCCCCCTGTGTACACAACCAGGAAACATGCACAGAACAGATAGAAAGCAAGAGGTACTGAGCATGGAGCTGGCAGCAGACAGAAATCACAGCATGACCTGGAGCAGTGAGCAAGTTGGTATGTGGGAAATGGGAGGCCATGCAGTGATGCCAGCAGGGCTGTAACAGGAGCGGGTCTCCTATACTTGTAATGACCATACACTAAGTGTATGGGCTGTCAAACAATTCCCCCTGGGGGGTACACATCAACCTTCTGTGTAAATAGTTTTTGTTACGGACATCCTAAACACCCTTGCAAAACAATATAGTGGCCGTTGCATCATGGAACACGTTCACCCTGGTGATCTAGTGGTGGTGTTGTGTAGCCCTGGTGTGAAGGCACACGCAGTACCCTGGAGGATGTGTGGAGAGATAGCAGTTTAATGCTCTATAACCATTCACTCCAACACACACTTAGACACACCCTTAGGGTATTTAGTCACTCGTCAGGGAGTGGTCAGGAGTAGAGTTGAGCGATACTTTCCGATATCCTAAAGTATCGGAATCGGAATGGTATCGCCGATATCACTAAAATATCGGCGATACCCGATACCGATACCGGAAGTCCCATGTAAGTCTATGGGAACAAAATATCGCAACTAAAAAAACCCCATTCTTTCCTTGTAAACACTAAATATACACACATAGAATACATATATATATATATATACATGTCATTGTGACATATATATATACATATATGTATAGTTTATACACTTCTACATAGTAAAATATCCTCTGATTCAATTGCCCGGTAAAGCCGGCTTCAGTGAAAAGACAGAAGCACCCGACATGAAATGACACTTGGTGTACATAGGGTTAACCATGTCTTTTCATGTCGTTTGCTATCTGATTTGCACAAACAATTAAATCAGTCTATGTGTGCAAAATTTCACACCTGTAGGGGTTAATTAAAGGTGTAAATTCGTTGTAAAAAAAACGGACTTTTTTGCTACGAATTTACACCTTTAATTAACCCCTACAGGTGTGAAATTTTGCACACATAGTCTGATTTAATTGTTTGTGCAAATTAGATAGCAAAGGACATGAAAAGACATGGTTAACCCTATGTACACCAAGTGTCATTTCATGTCGGGTCATAGGTCATAGGTGTTCGGTCTGGATGCCGAACTTTACTGTTCGGGTTCGCCCATCTCTACTTGCAAAATCACCAATCTATAGCACTAGCTTCTCCAAGAGCAGTTCTCCTAATCACAGCTCTGACTATCCTGAGCTATGTGCTTGTTCAAGTGCCATTATCTCTATATGTACCGTAAATACAGTGATAGCAGTGTACATTATAAAAGAAATCACTAATAGCTGAATGTGTTACAGCAGAACTTTATAGTTCTACTAATACTGTAACTCAGCCTATCCTATCAGAAACAAAGAAGTAAAGAGCAACATAGCTCTGACCTGCTCCAGAGACAAATTGAGAATATTTCTTTAATTGTAACCACAACAATACCAGCACATTAAAAAGTTGTTGTTGTCCAATGTCCATATAGTACTATATTATGCTAAACAGTGGCCAGAGACCGCCATACCATGCCACAATAGTCCCATAGTTTGTTTTCATAGGACAGTGCGATTCTGTGCCTGCACACAGCCATATACTTTGCATAAAGTACCATATTCTACCTGCAAAGAACCAAATTGTGTGTTTGCAGTCCTACAATGAGCCTATATTGCACCCAATAAACTACACATTAGACCCAAATTAGAGTAATACTTGCCCATGTACATAGATGCCAGAGAGAACCACGTTTGTAAGTTACTGTGTATAACAACGCACATTATTCCATATTGTGCCCTGTTTGATTGATCCGATTCCTAACTGAAGGTGGTTTTCCAATCCTTAAAGAAAACTTCAAACTTGCTCCAAATAGTAAAACATAATCTAATATATTCATGTTTTACCCTTACCCCTCCTGTGCTGCTGGCCACAGGACCAACCGTGTGTTGCTTTCCATTGCGCTTGACAGCAGTGATTGGCTGCCTGAGTGACATGGCATTCAATCGACCTCAAAGCATGGTTAACAACTCCTGAAGGTTCTCAGCTCCCAAAACTTTCATGAATGGGCTAATCTCTAAATCCCACCCTTGCCCACTCAAATTGTATAAAATATAGACATGCGGACCCTCGATTTTACCTGATCCGTAGACCATATTGTTTTATATCCATTCAGGAGTTAGGAACACTCTGGCACAACAAGATACTTCTCTTTTATATCCTAAATATGCATGCATGCTAATATTCTGTTACTTTTGATGATGCAAAACCCTATATAGATTTGTATAATCATTGGGTCACATGGCAAAACAAAAATAGGGACAAAGTCAAGTTTGACACCAAATCAGACAAATTCACATTTAGGAGAATCAAAGAACAATCAGACTAATGATCTGTTGAGACTGGGTACACCTTTAGAATACATATAGCCAGTGGCACAACATAAATCTTTTACACGTCAATGCAAAGTCAATAACATGGCCCTCTATAATTGAAAATAAAAATAGTTTGCGCACATAAAAACTACAAGACACAAAAGGATCTGTAGAAAAATAGGAATATGCATGTGTCAAATGGAAAACAATACATAAATTCAGACGCACTCTGTAGAACAGTTTGAGATGCAGATGTAATAATACAGTAATAAATAAATATTGCACTAAGACCCGTGAGAAAAAGGTGATGAGAAAAGCCTGTAGTCTATTATGTAGTAAACCCCAAACCAAAGGACTAAATAGTCATAATACGCATAAGGTATTTATTTATATGGGTATTAATATGGACAAACCCTGAAAAAGTAAAAGAGGTCCTCTTTTAACGATGGAGCAGAAAAACGCTGCAGAAATCCTAAAAAACCTTTTATGCAGAAAGGTCAGAAGAAATTGACACTGTCCCGCCGGTGACAGCTCAGATGAATGAGTATTAGTGGTGCACTGTGGAGAAAATAGTCCTGTTTGCACAGGTTTTACCTGACAACCCCGATGGGTCACTTGCAATAGAAAGTCAAATTTTAGCCTCCTCTGGCCTGCTGACAACCCCGATGGGTCACTTGCAGTAGAAAGTCCGACTTCAGCCTCCTATGGCCCGCAGACGAAACTTACATCCGTTGATGAAAGCCGGTGATCTCTGGCCTCCGTGGCCAGATCAGGAACGCCGGCTGATGATGTTGAATCCTCACTAGGAAGAAGGATGTGGGCAGGACCTGTTGGTAAACTAGCCTGCCTCAAGCACAGTAGTACACAAAATCGCAATATCTAACTGTCCCTCAGAGTGAGCAGAGTAGCGTTCTGTCCCTAACTGAGTTCACAGCACAGTGACGCTAAAATGGCTGCGGCGCCTTTTATAGTGCATTCTGACATCATTTCAGCAGCCAATCACAGCCATGCCATTAGTTAAGATGACCGCAGCATTACAGGATGTGCCCACACTTCATAAGATTCATCATTGGCTGACTAACATCACATTGCCTCTCAAAGAATTATGGGAACTTCCGATTCCGGTATACGATATTGAAAAAGTATCGGAATTAAGTATCGGAATTCCGATAACGCGAATATCGGCCGATACCCGATACTTGCGGTATCGGAATGCTCAACACTAGTCAGGAGTCATTCAGTGATTCGTTCAGTCAGTCTAGCCTGGACCTGGAGGGAGGAAGTAGTCCAGCCTGAGTCTGTCAGCAGTTCAGAAAGTGGAGGCCAGTAAAGGTGAGCCAGATCACCTCAGCCTGGTCAGAGCTGTGCCCCACTAGAAGACGGACTGAGACATCTAATGAGAAGGAAGAGTTAGTTACAGATACTTCAGTCTCCTGTCTCAAGGACAGTGAAGGTTCAGAGACGTGCTACTGCCTAGTGGAATACTGAGATTCTGTCAGCAAGCTCCAAGAAAGAAGTAAGGAAGGATTGACTTATATGACTTTAGGAAGTGTGGAGTGCTTATGCTACAAGCGCGGACAAGGCGAAAGGCACAGTGGAAGGATTCTTAGAAGTGCTTAGGATTGGAGAAGTCCTGCACATTGTCACCGGTCACTGGAGACCGAAGCATCACTACAGCTTCACGCATAGTGGTAAAAGAACCAGAGGCTTACTGAACCTTAGGTAACAGAAAGCAGCCCTAGAAGTGTCGGTACGTAACAGGGGTCAGGGAGAGTGAGAACCTTGAGCCTGATCAGCAAAAACAGGAACTCAGCTCTCTCAAAAGAAGGCTCCGACCACAAAACTGACCGGGCAGTACAGCTTTGAAATAGCTGGAGTTTCAGGAGGGAACTACGCTTTACGCTGGTTGGACTCATCATCATTGGAAAGTTAAGGAGGCCCCTACCTTGTTCAGCCGTTGCCTCAAAACTCATCCTCCATCAACCCCATCAGCCTCCCTGGGACCTGTCTTACCATCTGACAAGTAAAAGGTATGGAAAGACGCTGACGGTGTGAGACTGAGTTATTTAATTGCATGCCTGCACAACCCCACCATAACTATCGACCTGAGGGAAGAGTCCCACCTGTAGGGGACCCGACATCTAGCTGCCTCACCATCCCCTCAGAGATCTACAGCAGCGCTGGTACAAATTACCAGAGACTACAGGTGGCGTCACGAACTGTAAATATATCAAATCCCTGTAAATATTCCCCCAAACATACGCCAGACCGCCAGGGCCACAGACCGAGCCACCGCTACCCGTGACAACCCCATAGACTTCCATGGGCTCGGCTCTGAGTACCCCATTGCCCTGGTAATCCACAATTGTGGTGGCGGGTCGTTACAATTTGGCGTCACGAACAGGATGCGAAACTTGCAAAATTGCGAGCCCTGTGTGCCTGTGGAGGTGTTTTTGTGGAAAAGGACTGTTTGCTATTTTTGGCGCTAAAATCCGCCATTTTGCCGCCAAATTCGCGCCCTCAGGCGCTGGAGAAGAAGGTGGGCGTGGATTCGTGGGCGTGTACCCCCCTGTGGCGCAAAGAGAATGCCTGCCCTCTCAAAGTGCTATTACAACATGCGATCCTGCCCTACAGCAAAAGAGGTCCGCCTCCTCTTCACCTTCCCTGCGAGGAGGAGGAGACGCAAACCCCGCCTCCACGGAAGAGACCGGACGTTTCTAAAAGAAGAAGGGAGACGGTTCTGGAACATCATGGAAGCAGGACGTGTGCAGCCGAGCAGGGAAGCGGAGGAAGGCAGGCCCCGTTCCCCAGCCAAGCTGCCACTAGAACCGGAACCATCCGTGGTCCTGCACCTGCAGCAAGCATTGCTGGAAATTAAAGAAGAGAATGCCAGACTGAAAAAGATGATTTTGCCACAACCTGGCATGGAGGAGATCGAGAGACGCCGGCGTACCCTGATGCAGCGGCGGCTGTGGGACGCGGTGATCTCTCCCTTCGATGACCCCTCACGTCTGGAACTTCCAAAATTTCTGCTGCCCAAGGCTAAGGAGCAACCGGAGGCTGCCCCCGAAAGTACCGACCCTGATCCCACCGGTGAAGCAGTGGAGGCGAAGGAGGTTGAGGAGGTACCGCCAGTTCCGGAACGCCCGCCCGGCCAGGAGGCCGCAGCAGATGATCGATCCCCGATAGGGACACCGGAGGGGTCCTGTCCGTCGTTACCAGACGTGGACTGGGACGAGATGGCGCGCCTGGATGACGTCGCCTACACCGCCCAGTGGGAACGTGAGTGGCAGCGTCGCGAAGAGAAACAGCAACGCCAGCAGGAAGAAGAGCGGGAAACGCAGCGCAATCGACAGCGGCAGCATGCAGAGCTGATCGCGGACAAGGAAAGTGTCCGCCGAGAAAAAGGTACTCTGAGGGAACCGCGGCGGCAGGGGTGTGTGACAGAGTTCCAGCTCCGAAAGGGCTGGGGCTTCATCAGAGAACCGGGCCTCTACCCAGGGGTCTTTGTCAGCAGACGCGACGTAGAATCCCACCTACCGCAAGGCCATCCCGGGAGGGATCTAATTAATGGAGACATTGTCACCTATACACGACACTGGGGTATGAAGGGATGGTATGCCCTTAATGTCACAATCGTCCGTGACCCTGTCCCCGACGCAGGTAACGTCACCACTACCGCAGCGTCCCCGTCTCAAGCTCAAACAGCACCAGGCCGTGCCCCAGCATCGCCCCCTGCAGGCTCCTCGCAAATGGAAGCAACATCTGCATACTCTTCATTATCTTGTCCTGCTGCATCGCAACCTGCGACCCAGACCACATCTCAATCAGCAGTTTACACGACGACGCGCACGGCGACTATTTCTGCATCACGAGAGCAAGTGGCCATTACAGTAACGCAAACAGCGTCTCATAAAGCGAAAGCACCCGTTGCGCCCCTAGAGGTTCGTACGAGAACTGTGGCGACCCAGACTCTGATAGCAGGTCACGACTTGTTAGTCATGGGATCTAGGGACCATCGCATTGTTCCAGCCCCCGGGGTGGAAAATGTAGTTGAAGTAATTAAACAGTAAAAACCGGTAAGATCCAGATAGGGGTCTACCACATGTAACGTTGTAGAAAGTTTGAGAATTTTTGCCAGATTTGCACTTTATTGCCAAATGTATCTATGTTTTATATATAATGAGTAGAGTGCCCGGCTGGGTACCATAATGAAGATTTGAAAAAGTTAATTGCAGATTCTTACATATAAAATACCCTGGTTGGGTAAAGAAAGTTAGAAGAATGTGAATATTGAAGTGAAATATATTTATGTGTCCTTTTATTATGCCATGGACTGAGAGGCTGAGGACTGTGCCAGCCCAGAACTTATCCTGTAAATAGTTGCGCTTCGGTGCATAATATTGGTTTTACATGAAACCACTACTACCTCTGAATAATAAAACCCGTGTGGTGTGGCACTGAGTGAGGTCTGCATTCATATGTCCTGCAGCCCACCCAGGACCCACGTTGAAGGTTTGGTGCGAGTCCTTCACAAGAATATTGTCGTCTATGTATATGAGAATGTCTATTTAATATTTTGTATTTTTCTATATTTAATGTTTTGTTTGCAACGTTCAAGAAATCCTTACCTCCCGGATGGGAAGAGTTAATGTTAATGTTTAATGCAAAAACAAAATTGTCTCTTTGTATTTCACAGCCCGGGAGTGCTGTCTTTTGCCATGGGGGAATGTGTAGCCCTGGTGTGAAGGCACACGCAGTACCCTGGAGGATGTGTGGAGAGATAGCAGTTTAATGCTCTATAACCATTCACTCCAACACACACTTAGACACACCCTTAGGGTATTTAGTCACTCGTCAGGGAGTGGTCAGGAGTCATTCAGTGATTCGTTCAGTCAGTCTAGCCTGGACCTGGAGGGAGGAAGTAGTCCAGCCTGAGTCTGTCAGCAGTTCAGAAAGTGGAGGCCAGTAAAGGTGAGCCAGATCACCTCAGCCTGGTCAGAGCTGTGCCCCACTAGAAGACGGACTGAGACATCTAATGAGAAGGAAGAGTTAGTTACAGATACTTCAGTCTCCTGTCTCAAGGACAGTGAAGGTTCAGAGACGTGCTCCTGCCTAGTGGAATACTGAGATTCTGTCAGCAAGCTCCAAGAAAGAAGTAAGGAAGGATTGACTTATATGACTTTAGGAAGTGTGGAGTGCTTATGCTACAAGCGCGGACAAGGCGAAAGGCACAGTGGAAGGATTCTTAGAAGTGCTTAGGATTGGAGAAGTCCTGCACATTGTCACCGGTCACTGGAGACCGAAGCATCACTACAGCTTCACGCATAGTGGTAAAAGAACCAGAGGCTTACTGAACCTTAGGTAACAGAAAGCAGCCCTAGAAGTGTCGGTACGTAACAGGGGTCAGGGAGAGTGAGAACCTTGAGCCTGATCAGCAAAAACAGGAACTCAGCTCTCTCAAAGAAGGCTCCGACCACAAAACTGACCGGGCAGTACAGCTTTGAAATAGCTGGAGTTTCAGGAGGGAACTACGCTTTACGCTGGTTGGACTCATCATCATTGGAAAGTTAAGGAGGCCCCTACCTTGTTCAGCCGTTGCCTCAAAACTCATCCTCCATCAACCCCATCAGCCTCCCTGGGACCTGTCTTACCATCTGACAAGTAAAAGGTATGGAAAGACGCTGACGGTGTGAGACTGAGTTATTTAATTGCATGCCTGCACAACCCACCATAACTATCGACCTGAGGGAAGAGTCCCACCTGTAGGGGACCCGACATCTAGCTGCCTCACCATCCCCTAGAGATCTACAGCAGCGCTGGTACAAATTACCAGAGACTACAGGTGGCGTCACGAACTGTAAATATATCAAATCCCCTGTAAATATTCCCCCAAACATACGCCAGACCGCCAGGGCCAAAGACCGAGCCACCGCTACCCGTGACAACCCCATAGACTTCCATGGGCTCGGCTCTGAGTACCCCATTGCCCTGGTAATCCACAATTGTGGTGGCGGGTCGATACAGTGTCTGAAGAGACATGGAGGATGGCCTCTGAAAAGGTCTTCCCAGTTTAAAGGATTAAAGGAGTGGGTCTCCTATACTTGGAATGCCCATACACTAAGTGTATGGGCTGACAAACATTTTCCCCTGAGGGGTACACATCAACCTACTGTGTAAATATTTTTAATGAAAAAGGCATCAAAAACTCCCTTTTACACAATAATTTGGCTAATGCATCACGGACCTCGGTTACCATGTTGATCTAATGGTGGCGGATAGTGATGGGCGAGCACTAAAATGCTCGGGTTGAGCAAATTGGAATACTCGGGTACTCTGACAGAACAACGAGCCCAATGTAAGTCTATGGGAGATCCGAGCATTTTTACCGCGATCTTCCCCGGGGGTCCTTTTAAGGTCTAAAAATGTCTGAAAATGATGGAAACACTGCTCAAATGACATGGGAACATCATGGCAATTGCCCCTGGAAGCATTTCTGACTCCTAGGTCACAGCTCTAAACAATGTTGTCAGAGTTTCACGCCCTTTTTACATGCGCACCAAAAAACCTACAAAAACTAAATCAAAATGGATTTTGCTGGGAAATATGTTAAGAAACATCCTTTCCAGGCTCATGACTTTTATCTAAGCCAAAATAATTAAGCCTCCCAAAAAATGTTCCTCCACCACTTGGGCTTTGTTCACACACAGCGTTTTTGAGACGTTTTGCAACTTTAGCATTGCTTTTAACCAATACAAATGCATTCACTGGGAAATGTCATTGCAACATTTAGCAACCCTAGCTGGCCATGTGGTGTGTGATACATAAGCAGACACATCTTGTTTCATTTATGAAGGAGAGACTCTAAAAGTCACAAAGCCTATTTTTACAGGGGCATCAGTCGGCATTACTATTCTTAAAGGGCCATTATTAAACAGTTGGTCTCCTATGCTGTTATTGTCTATGCAGTGAGTGGATGGGCTGCCAAGAATTACGACGCACCCCAATACCCCTTTCACGAGAGGTACAGGAGGGCTTCCTGAAAAAATGTTGCATTGAATGCAAGGCCTGGCTTGCCCCAAAGTTACGTGCACCCCAATAAGATTTTCAAGCCACGTACTGGAAGGGCACAGGAAAATCCACTTCACATTATTCATTTCGTAATCCCAAGCTCTTTTCTTATGCATTGACTGCAAGGCCTGCCCTGCTACCAAGTCATATGCACCCCAATATGCCTTTGAATCCAGGTACTGGGTGGGCACAGGAAAATCCACTTCACATTATTCATTTTGTACTCCCATTCTGTTTTCTTATGCACTGACTTCAAGGCCTGCCCTGCTACCAAGTCATATGCACCCCAATATGCCTTTGAACCCAGGTACTGGATGGGCACAGGAAAATCCACTTCACATTTTTCATTTGTACTCCCATTCTGTTTTCTTATGCACTGACTGCAAGGCCTGCCCTGCTACCAAGTCATATGCACCCCAATAAGCCTAATCCCCCCTTGAAAGAAACATGGAGGAGGGCCTCTTTAAAAAAAATGTCCCATTAAAAAGGAGCGTTTCCCCTAGACTTGTAATGCCCATACACTAAGTGTATGGGCTGGCAAACATTTTCTCCTGTGGGTTAAACCTGAACCTTTTTCTGAACAAGTATTTTACACCCAGCAAAACCACCCATCCTTGTTTGGAATTCGACACTGGCTGTAGCAGCACAGAACACGTTAACCCTGTTGATCTAGTGGCGGTGGATGATGAGACTTGGAGGAAGGCCTCATTAAAAAATAGGCCCAATGTAAAGGAGTGGGTGTCCTAGACTTGTAATGCCCATACAGTAAATGTTTGGCCTGGCAAACATTTCCCTGTGGGGTACACCTCAACCTTTTTCTGAAAAGTATTTTACATGCAGCATAACCACCGACCCTTGTTAATGAATCGATACTGGATGTAGCTGCACGGAACACGTTAACCCTGTTGATCTAGTGGTGGTGGATGATGAAACGTGGAGGAAGGCCTCATTAAAAAAATAGGCCCAATGTAAAGGAGCGGGTCTCCTAGACTTGTAATGCCCATACACTAAGTGTATGGGCTGGCAAACATTTCCCTTGGGGGGGTACATATTTTTGGAAAGTTGATGACAGACATCATAACACCCTTGCCAAAAAATAGAGTGGCTGTAGCATGACGGAATATGTTAACCCTGGTGTTCGAGTGGTGGTGAACGGTGAGGATAAGGAGGAGGAGGACACCAAAAAGCCAAAATCAGGAAGCGTATACCCATGTGTGGATGTGAAGAGGTGCATGGGAATACACCTCCCAAAAAGACACTACATTGGAGTATATGTTTAGCTGTCATCGTTTGGTGGTGTCGAGAAGTCTGCCCTGTGAAGGACAACCCCCGTCCTTCCACGTCACCAATGTAACGTAACTCCACAGGCACAGCTCTCCGGCGCCCCCTTTGTCTCTCAGGTCAGTAAGGGAACTGCACCTAAAGCAAATGGCGCCGGGGAGGGTGTCCTGTTACCCACTGGGTATTCTAAGATTCGTGATCAGAGTAAAAGCATCAGCCCAAGATTAAATTTATGGTTTAATTGCCTTAAGGGCGCACTAGATAATTACAGAAATATTCAGTAAGCTATACAACGGATTACAATGGATTTGCAGTCAGAGTAAAATACAACAATAATGGTACAAGGCTTAGAGGTATTAGCTAGAGGTCAATATTACCAGGTTGTGGGGGCATGTGGAGGCAGGGAGCTCTGCAATCCACAGGTGAAAGTCTTAGTTGCTGGACAGTCCCCCAAAACGTGTGCCGCTGCTCCCTTGGCAGATCTGTCCCTTGGTCCTTAGTTTTTCATGGTCTTGCTGCTGTGAGAATGGATCCAGTCTGCCCATAGCTCACAGTTCTTAAACCTGCTAGGTCCCTCCCCTCGGTGTCCGAGGGTGGGATGATAATCTCCACCCTTAGCCCCCTGCATAATTTATTCCCAATACCTAATAAAGGGGTTAACTTTCTCCAGGATGATCGGATCAGGACACGAGAGATACCAGCGGATGCATTATGTTTTGCCTGTCGCGTGGAGATCAAACCTGGCCCGATTGGGTCTCATCTCCAGGCTACCATGGCTCAGGCTAAAGCTTTGATGTCTTGTTTTGGCCTTATCTCATTATCATACTAACAGACCTTGCTATTCAACATTGGGCCTTAATTACTTAGCATACCAAAAGGCCTTTTTATTCACAGTGGACACCAAGCCCTGTCATATTGAATATGCCCACAGGCCCCGGAGCCAGGTGCAGTTAGCAGCCTGTGGCTCTGTGAACAGACAAAATTGAGGCTGATATAGGCCCTATCCAAGATGGTGGCTGTTCCTTCCTCACATGCCCCAATACAGCCCTTGTTTATTTTTGTAAGAGTCAGCCTGTCTGCATTTTCCGTTGAAAGGCAAATGCACTTATCTGTGATAATTACACCAGTGGCACTAAAAACCTGCTCTGACAAAACGTTAGCGGCAGGGCAGGCCAGGACCTCCAAGGCGTAGAGAGCCAGTTCATGCCATGTGTCCAGCTTGGATACCCAATAATTAAAAGGCACTGAGGAATCACAGAGGACGTTAGTACGGTCAGCAAGGTACTCCCTCAGCATCTTAGAAAACATTGCATTCCTTGTGAGATTACCCTGCGCCTCAGGGCCAGGGCGATGGGAGGGTCTGAGAAAACTGTCCCAGAACTTTGACAGTGTTCCCCTACCTTTGCTGGATTGGAGTTGTGTCTCTTTCGCCTGTCCTTCTTGGTTGGCCAATGAACTGTTATCTCTGCAGCCAGCGTTTTGAGATGGGAATTTTTTTAATAATTCTGCAACTATGGCCCTCTGTTACTGCAACATTTTAGTACATCTGTCTGCCTCTGGAACAAGAGATTGAAAGTTCTCCTTGTAGCGTGGGTCTAAAAGTGTCACTACCCAGTAATGACTGTTACCCAATATTTTTACAATACGAGGGTCATGGGAAAGGCATCGCAACATAAAGTCAGCCATGTGTGCCAGACTGGTAACAGACAAGCCTTCCGTATCCTCACCAACAGGACAACTGACCAAGGTGTCCTCCTCCTTCTATTCCTCCCTGTCCTCAGGCCATCCACGCTCAACAGACGGTATGACAGTTGTGCTTGTAATACCGTCTATAGCGCATGAAAGTAGCTCCTGTTCTTCCTCCTCCTCTTCCTCACCTCATTGGTATCCACGTTGGGATGACAGGATGGGCTGTGTGTAATCACCCTGTATGGTTCCTTGATCCATGTCCTCGTCCTCCGCCTGCAATGCATCCTCTTTCATTGTGAGCACAGAGCTTTTCAGAATGCAGATGAGCTGGATGGTGACGCTAATTATGGCATCATCACCGCTCACCATCTTTGTTGACTCCTCAAAGTTTTGGAGGATGTTACATATGTCTGACATCCATGTCCACTCCTGAGGTCTGCTTCTGCTCACAAATCCTTTCCAACATATGCAGTGTAGAGTTCCAACTCATGGGGACATTACACACCAGATGGTGAGCAGGAATCTGCAATCGCTGCTGAAGCATGGCAAGGGCGGCTGAAAATGTTGCTGACTTTCTAAAATGGGCACACAGGCGGCGTACTTTCACAAGCAGATCCGGCAGCTCCGGGTAGCTTTTTAGAAAACGTTGAACAAAGAGGTTAAGCACATGGGACAGGCATGGTATGTGTGTCAGTTCGCCTCGCCTCAGAGCCGCCACCAGGTTACTGCCATTGTCACACACAACCATGCCTGGCTGGAGATTCAGCGGTGTCAGCCACACATCTGCCTGCTCTTTCAGAGCTGTCAACAACTCTTTAGCATTGTGCGGTTTGTCATCTAAGCAAATTAGCTTAAGCACAGCCTGTTGCAGCTTGGCTTTGGCAGTGCTGCAGTACTTCCAGCTTGTGACTGATGTGCTTATTTCGGAGGTGGAGGCTGAAGAGGAGGAGGAGGTGCAGGAGCTGTACACAGTGGGGGTAACCCTGATTAAAGTAGGGCCTGCAATCCTTGGCATCGGGAGGACGTGTTCCATCCCAAGGTACGACTGGGTGCCGGCTTCCACGATGTTAAAGGGAATCTGTCACCCTAAATTGGCGGGATATTTAAATGATGGCAGTCAGGTCAGATGGGCGGTGTTTTGGGTACTTGCCTTAACATGTTGTTCGCCGCTGTCTCCATTATTTCTGGGAATTGTAGTCGTTGCCCTCCATATAACGCACCTGCGCATTGCAATCTTGAATTGCGCATGCGCATTATGCTTTGCCCGCAGATTGCAATGCGCAGGCGCGTTATATGGAGGGCAATGACTACAATTCCCAGAAATAATGGAGACAGCAGCGAACAACATGTTAAGGCAAGTACCCAAAACACCGCCCATCTGACCTGACTGCCATCATTTAAATATCCCGCCAATCTAGGGTGAAAGATTCCCTTTAACTCAGTGTGCTGTCATCGAGATGTACCGTCCCTGGCCACAATCACTTGTCCACGTGTCCGTGGTTAGGTGTACTTTCCCAGTAACTGCATTGTTGAGGGCACGAGTAATGTTGTGGGACACGTGCTTGTGTAATGCCGGGACGGCACAGCAGGAGAAATAGTGGTGGCTGGGGACCGACTACCTTCTGACGGCCGCCGCCATCCAGTTTCGGAAAGCTTCAGTCTCCACGAGCCTAAAAGGCAACATTTAGAGCGCAAGCAGACGAGAAATATGAGAACTGAGTACTGTGGTCTGTGGGGCGTTGGATGCGTATTTCCGCTTACGTTCCAATGACTGGGGTATGGACAACTGAAGGCTGCGCTGGGACAAGGACGTGGACGTGCTTGATGATGGTGCTATTTGACTATTTGAATCTTCGCATGCACCATGGACAGGGGATTGGCTTGCACTCACAGCACTGGAAGAAGCAGTGGTGTCACCCGCAGACACTCTTCCTGCAGCCAGGAGTTCGGCCCCCAAAGTCGGGTGCTTTGCTGCCATGTGCCTGATCATGCTGGTGTTGGTAAGTGTGAGGAAAGGAACCGACACCATTTTGGACAGGGCCTATACCAGCCTCCATTTTGTCTGTTGGAGAACCACAGGCTGCTTACTGCACAGGGCCTGTTAGCACATTCAATACGACAGGGTTTGATGTCCACTGTGAAGCAAAAGGGCTTTAGTATGCTAAGCAATTCAGGCCCATGTTTGAATAAGAAGGTCATTAGTATGCTAAGTAATTCATGCCACAGACAGAATTTCCTGCTCAATATGAATAGCCAGGCCGATTAGTATGCGTGCTTCAAAGTAGAGGCTTCAATTAGATTATACCTGCCAGCCGGACACAGAAACACACTGAGGGGAGGGACCTAGCAGGTTTAAGAACTGTGAGCTAAGGGCAGACCAGAGCCATTCTCACAGAAGCCAAGAAGCAACCAGGGACAGAACTGCCAAGGGAGCAGCGGTACACGTTTTGGGGAACTGTCCAGCAACTAAGACTTTCACCTGGGCATCGCAGAGCTCCCTGCCTCCACATGTCCATACAACCTGGTAATATTGACCTCTAGCTAATACCTCTAAGCCTTGTATCATTATTGTTGTATTTTACTCTGACTGCAAATCCATTGTAATTCCGTTGTATAGCTTACTGTATATTTCTGTAATTATCTAGTGCGCCCTTAAGGCAATTAAACCATAAAATTAATCTTGGGCTGATGCTTTTACTCTGATCACGAATCTTAGAATACCCAGTGGGTAACAGGACACCCTCCCTGGCGGCCATTTGCTCTAGGTGCAGTTCCCTTACTGACCTGAGAGACAAAGGGGGCTCCGGAGAGCTGTGCCTGTAGAGTTACGTCACATTGGTGATGTGGAAGGACGGGGTCCAGCCTTCACAGTAAGGCTGGTAGTTTTGCTACCCCTATTTATGCTGACATGACAGGTGTTGCAAATGGCCTGTTTGGGGCTATCGGCAGAGTCTTTAAAAAATAACCAGATTCAAGAAGACCTAACAGTTAGACTGGCCACTTCCGTCATGTTGGTGTTACGGTGAACGGTTGCACACCTTCCAGCCCCCACACTGCTTCCTGCCTGAAGTAGTGCTGCGCCTACCTTCCCCTGTGTGCTGCTGTCCTCACTCTGCATCTCCTCCTGCCAGGTTGGGTCTGTTACTATATCATCCACCTCATTATCTTCCGCACCGTGGTCCTCCTCCTGACTTTCCGGCAATTGTGTCTCATCATCATCCACCTCTTGTGACCGTGGCTGCTCAAATATTTGTGCATCGCTACATGGAATATCATCTTGCCCCGCTTCAAGTGGACTAGGCGAGGGCGAGAGGCACGAATCTCCAAATGGAAAACTGAACAGCTCTTCAGAGTGTCCGAGTCTGGGATCAGTTGTCTCAGGTCACTCAGCATGGTGGGAGGAAGGAGGATCAGGGTGAGGAATATGCGGTCCAGATTCATGGCATCTCTGACTTGACTGTGTGGAAGACTGGGTGCTGGTGGTGGTGGATAAGTAACTGGAAGTATTATCCGCTATCCAACCAACAACCTTTTCACACTGATCAGGCTTCAATAGTGCTGCCTTGCCGCGGTCCCCTAGGACTTCAGACACAAAGGTCCAGTGAGAAGATGTGGGTGTTTTTGGTGACCCAATTTCAGGTTGGCCACGGCCTCGGCATGCACCATCACCATCACATCCACTTCCCCGTCCCTTGTCACGCGCCTTGCCCATTGTAAATGGACTAGAATATTATAAACGTTCACTACAAAATGGCTGATTTGGGAGCTAACTTGTATGTGATACGTGTGCGGGAAAACCACACTTTTACCTATCTGGACTGTATGTAAAAATGTTTTTTGGCTTATCAGATTTGTGTCAATAAGTACGGTAACAGACTGCAAAAACACTAGAATATGTAGGCCTAAAATGGCCAAATTTTAGGCACAGAAAAATGAGGCCTTTTAGGGAGATACCACACTGACAAATCTGTGGCCTGTATTTTTGCTTTTTTAGGCTAAATAGTGCTATATATAACTAGAGTGACACAGGAAAGCAATGGAAAACAGGCCTAAAATTTGCAAACTTGGAGCACGCAGATATATGAGCTGCTACGGAGATACTACACTGACAAATCTGTGGCCTGTATTTTTTTGCTTTTGTAGGCTAAATAGTGCTGTATATAACTAGAGGGGGACATGGGGAACACCTACAGGTACAGGGGGTGGGGATCGGGGGACCTGGAGACCCTAATTCTCACCCCTCTGATGTGCGATCACATCAGAGGGGAGAGAAATATTTTTTTTTCTTTGTTGCAGTCGCCGTTTTACTGTTATAACGGCGATCGCAACATCAGGGTCGGTAAATACCGACCCGGATCATGTTCTCTGGGGTCTCGGCTACCCCTGGCAGCCGAGACCCCGGAGAAAATTGCCCAACCCCCCCGCACATCGCGGCGGGCGCACTAAGCATGTGCCCGCCATTTTCTCTCCATTAAAGATGGTAGGAGGGCCCTGGGGCCACAAGGAGGTGATCGGGGGCCACAAGGGGGGATCGGGGACCCTTTTTCTCTCTCCTCTGATGTCCAATCACATCAGAGGAGAGAAATTAAATGGCACATCAGATTTTTTTTTTTGTTGCGATCGCCGTTATAGGGTTAATAACGGCGATCGCAACATCGGGGTCGGTAAAAACCGACTCGATTCATGTTCTCTGGGGTCTTGGCTACCCCTGTTAGCCGAGACCCTGGAGAAAATGCGACTCTGGGGGACGCTATACACTTTTTAAGTACCCTTAACTACCGCCGTTAAAAGGCATATCGGCGGTCGTTAAGGGGTTAATACTTTGTTGCGTCACCTTTAGCTGCGATTACAGCTGCAAGTAACTTGGGGTATGTCTCCATCAGTTTTGTACATCAAGAGACTGAAATTCTTGCCCATTTTTCCTTGGCAAACAGCTCGAGCTCAGTGAGGTTGGATGGAGATCGTTTGTGAGTCTTTTGCAGACTCCAACAGGTTTTCTTCAAGAATGGTCCTGTATTTGGCTCCATCCATCTTCCCATCAATTTTAACCATCTTCCCTGTCCCTGCTGAAGAAAAGCAGGCCCAAACCAGATGCTGCCACCTCCATGTTTGACAGTGGGGATGGTGTATTCAGGGTGATGAGCTGTGTTGCCTTTACGCCAAACATATCATTTGGCATTGTTGCCAAAATGTTCGATTTTGGTTTCATCTGACCAGAGCACCTTCTTCCACATGTTTGTTGTGTCTCCCAGGTGGCTTGTTGCAAACTTTAAACTACACTTTTTATGGATATCTTTGAGAAATGGCTTTCTTCTTGCCACTCTTCCATAAAGGCCAGATTTGTGCAGTGTACGACTGATTGTTGTCCTACGGACAGACTGTCCCACCTCAGCTGTAGATATCTGCAGTTCAGCCAGAGTGATCATGGGCCTCTTGGCTGCATCTCTGATCAGTCTTCTCCTTGTTTGAGATGAAAGTTTAGAGGGACGGCCGGGTCTTGGTAGATTTGCAGTGGTATGATACTACCATTTCAATATGATCGCTTGCACAGTGCTCCTTGGGATGTTTAAAGTTTTGGAAATCATTTTGTATCCAAATCTGGCTTTAAACTTCTCCACAACAGTGTCACGGACCTGTCTGTTGTGTTCCTTGGTCTTCTTGATGCTCTCTGTGCTTCAAACAGAACCCTGAGACTATCACAGAGCAAGTGCATTTATACGGAGACTTGATTACACACAGGTGGATTATATTTATCATCAAAAAACCTCCTACCACTTTTCAGTTTTTTTATTTCCACAAAAATTTAAAATAACCAATAAATTTCGTTCAACTTCACAATTGTGTCCCACTTGTTGTTGATTCTTCACCAAAAATTCACCAAATTCACCAAAAATTTACATTTGGTATCTTTTTGCTTGAAGCATGATATGTGGGAAAAGTTTGAAAAGTTCCAGCAGGCCGAATACTTTCGCAAGGCACTGTATATCTCTCTCCCCCTCCATGTTGGAGAGTCGAGCAGATGTCGTTATTGGTTAGCAATATATGGATGGTGATAATCCACTACAGCAGAGTGAAGGGATCCCAGATGATAGACAGCTCCCAGATCTCCGGGACATATAAGTAAAAGATACAGTATTAAAACACCTAAACAGAAGAAGAAAAATTGTTAAAATCCAAAATTATAAACAAAAAATGTGGGAATACATCAATGCACAGTGAGCAGGTGACAATAAGAATGGTGTGAAGCTAATATTCTCGTTGAGCCCCAGAGGATGAATGGTATTGAGGGTCCAAATCCAGCATGTTTCCATCTCACCAAGGCGTCTAAATTGATTTCCTCCTGTAATGTTAATGTCTAGGTCTAGGACATCAATGCCACGCACTCTAAATAGAGTGCTGTCGCATTGATTAAAGGACTTAAAATGTTTAGGAATGGTTTTGAGGGTGGTCATGTCCACGTGGGTCACAGCCACCTGGATCCCTAGAACATGCTCCCTAATCCGGACTTTAAATTGTCTTGTCATAACAATGTAGATAAGTCCACATGGACATGTCACATAATATACGACATATCTGGTGGTACAGGTAATCCACTTCTTGATTTTAAAACTAGATATATGAGCTGGCACGGAGATACCACACTGACAATTCTGTGGCCTGTATTTTTTGCTTTTGTAGGCTAAATAGTGCTGTATATAACTAGAGTGACAAACAGGAAAAAATTTGAAAACCGGCCTAAAATGGGCAAACTTGGAGAACGCAGATATATAAGCTGGCACGGAGATACCACACTGACAAATCTGTGGCCTGTATTTTTTGCTTTTGTAGGCAAAATTGTGCTGTATATAACTAGAGGACACACGGAGAAAAAATTGGAAACCGGCCTAAAATGGCCAAACTTGGAGCACGCAGATATATGAGCTGGCACAGAGATACCACACTGACAAATCTGTGGCCTGTATTGTTTGCTTTTGTTGGCTAAATAGTGCTGTATATAACTAGAGTGACACACAGGAAAACAATGGAAAACAGGCCTAAAATGGGCAAACTTGGAGCACGCAGATATATGAGCTGGCACGAAGATAGCACACTGACAATTCTGTAGCCTGTATTTTTGCTTTTGTAGGCTACATAGTGCTGTATATAACTAGAGTGACACACGGGGAAAAAATTGAAAACCGGCATAAAATGGCCAAACTTGAAGAACGCAGATATATGAGCTGGCAGGGAGATACCACACTGACAAATCTGTGTCCTGTATTTTTTGCTTTTTTAGGCTAAATAGTGCTGTATATAACTAGAGTGACACACAGGGAAAAAATTGAAAACAAGCCTAAAATGGGCAAACTTGGAGAACGCAGATATATAAGCTGGCACGGAGATACCACACTGACAAATCTGTGGCCTGTATTTTTTGCTTTTGTAGGCTAAATTGTGCTGTATATAACTAGAGTGACACACGAGGAAAAAATTGGAAACCGGCCTAAAATGGCCAAACTTGGAGCACGCACATATATGAGCTGGCACAAAGATACCACACTGACAAATCTGTGGCCTGTATTGTTTGCTTTTGTTGGCTAAATAGTGCTGTATATAACTAGAGTGACACACAGGAAAACAATGGGAAACAGTCCTAAAATGGGCAAATTTGGACCACGCAGATATATGAGCTGGCACGGAGATACCACACTGAAAAATCTGTGGCCTGTATTTTTGCTTTTGTAGGCTAAATAGTGTTGTATATAACTACAGTGACAGATAGCAAAAAAATGGGAATTTAGGGCTAAAATGAACAAAATTCGTAGCAGACGGATGGATGAGTCGTGTCACAGATATACCGCATGTAAAATATGTGGGCTGTATGTATTTTTTGGGGGGTTCAGCAAAATGGTGTCAAGAAATTGTGTAAGACATGTAAAAAAAATTCTACTCTACCGTACCACATAAAAAATAAATATTTCTCTGCACACTCAAAAGTGATTTTTGTGTCCCCTGTAAAATTGCAGGATTTTCACGCTGTGCTAGGAAAAGGATCTGGCTGTATTGTGCACTGTCAAGCAAATGGAGTAAAAAAGGGGCTCTGGATTGCTTTGCAATAAAATAAGCTCTATTAAGCTGGCAAAAAAAATTTTCCAAGCCAATTAGACCTGGGGCTATGTATATACGGTCAATATCTCCTATAGGTAGCAGCAGCACCAGCAGACACGAAGGGAATGGACCCTCTTGATGTATGCAATGATATGTATATACTGTTAGAATCTATTTAGTTTGACCATACGCCATCTTTTTGTGGTTTTCTGGCTGCTGTTTTTTTTCCCCTGGTACTGGGCTTGTTTATTACCCTGCACCTGCCTTCCAGTTCTTGCTGGACATCAGTGTTAATCCGCTAGAGTTCTGGCTTGGTGCTTTGATAACTTTTTGTATTTTACTTTGTGCAGTTCTGGGAACTCTAGTTCTGCTTGCTTAGTCATTTTGTTTTTCCTTTCGTTTCTGCAGTTTCCTCTATTTCCCTGCTAGGAGGTCACCTGTTTTTGTTCCAGTCCCTAGGTCTTTCAGGGATTCCCTTCCCCCCATCTTCAGGTCTTCGCTTGAGTCTAGACTAGGATCGTCGGTGGGTCTATTCGCAAGGAATAGGTCGCCCGCTCCATCGTAGGGATTGAGTCTAGTCCTAGTGCAGGGTCAGCTTCTCCCCCCTGCTCTATTCCTGTGTTGCAGACCCGTAACAGTATGTCCAGCCAACACATATTAAAAAAAAGAGCATTTTTTTCCCCCTCCCGGATTCCTTCAACTTTGAACAGCGTACAAGAACTTGCTCAACACTTGCAAGGGTTAACTTTGAAAGTAGCCAGCCTGCAACAGCATGTGAGTAATTGTCCTGGAGTACACTGTGAAGAGCCTAAGGTAGGATTACCTGAGTTTTTTTTCTGGTAAACGGCAGGAATTTTTTACGTTTAAAAATGCATGTTTACTATATTTTCGGCTTAGACCTGGATCCTCAGGGAGTGAATTACAACGTATAGGGATTATTATATCTTTGTTGCGAAGTGAACCCCAAATCTGGGCATTTTCATTACCACCTGGTGATCCTTGTTTGCAGTCAGTGGAAGCATTTTTTACTGCAATGGGGCTGTTATTTGATGATCCGGATAGGGTCACATCAGCTGAGGCAGAGCTCAAACGGCTTAAACAGGGTTCTGGTGATGCTGAGAGGCATTGCACCCTGTTCAGACGATGGTCCGCGGAGGTCAGGTGGAATGACCCAGCGCTCAAGAGTTTTAGCAGGTTTGAGTGAACGGGTTAAAGATTTGCTCATTGCATATCCTGCACCTGCTACTTTGGAGACTGCTATGCAGTTAGCTATTTGTGTGGATAGAAGATTAAGAGACAGGCAGAATGAAGAGAAGGCTCTCACAATGCTGGACCCAGTCTCTCAGGATTGCCCCGTCGACAGCGGGGAACCTATGCCACTTGGGGCGATGTCCTCTCGTTCCCAGGAGAGGGAGAGGAGGTTCTCTGGAGGGCTATGCTTGTATTGTGCTAAGGCTGACCATTTTATTAAGCAATGCGAGTTCACATAAGGAAAGAAAAGAAAAAAATAAATCAGTAGGAGCAACACTCCCGTTTGGATCGCATTTTTACGGTCCGCAGGAGTTTTTTTTTTTCTGGTACAGTAATTCCACCTATTGTGGTCATTCCATTGATTTTCAGGTCATGGTGGATTGTGGTTCTGCACTGAATTTGATTGATCAACAATTTTTAGACAAATATAAATTTCATTCAGAACCATTTTCATCTCCTTTTCCTGTTGTGGCTATTGATAACACTCCCCTGGAGCATGGGTGCGTTTCTCGAAAGGTCACTGGGTTCCCATTTATTGTCAATATGGAACATCAGGAGTGTATAGACTTGTTTGTACTGGATAAATTGCCTGTTCCAGTCGTCCTGGGTTTACCCTGGTTAAAGATGCACAATCCTTTGCTGGACTGGTTGCCTGGTATTATAAGGTCCTGGGGTCAGGAGTGTTATGGTAAATGTTGTAATGTTCACATTGCTGCTGTTGTGAAGAGTGAGCTACCTGAAGCCATTCAGGATTTCTGGAAGGTTTTTTCAGAAGTTGAGTCGCAATCTCTACCACCCCATAGAGATTACGATTGTGCTATTGAGTTCGTCCCAGATGTTAAACTTCCTAAGAGTCGTTTATTTAATCTGACGATTCCCGAGAGGGAGGCCTTAACCCCTTTACCCCCAAGGGTGCTTTGCACGTTAATGACCGGCCAATTTTTACAATTCTGACCACTGTCTCTTTATGAGGTTATAACTCTGGAACGCTTCAACTGATCTTCGCGATTCTGAGATTGTTTTCTCGTGACATATTGTACTTCACGTTAGTGGTAAAATTTCTTCGATATACCGTATTTTTCGGACCATAAGACGCACTTTTTTCCCAAAAAATTTTGGGGGAAAATAGGGGTGCGTCTTATGGTCGCAATACACTTACAAATCCTGTTGGTGGCAGCGGCGGCGGTCCCGATGCAGCCTCCCTTCCCAGGCTGGTGCCGCTGTGGCAGTGCGACGGGGCTCTGTAGTGTGGTGGTGGCGGGCTTTGTGCTTCGGGGCAGTGGCAGCGGCTCTCTGTGCTGTGTGGAGGGGCTCCGCCGGCATTTCGTCAAAGCCCGGAGGCCCCCGCTCCTCCGTTAATGCCATGCGGCGGTGGCCTCCGGGAACATGGCCGCCGGGCCAACGCATGCTCAGATGCAGATCTCGGCAACGAGATCTCGTCCCAAGATCTGAATCTGAGCATGCATTGGCCCGGCGGCCATCTTCCCGGCAGCCATGTTCCCGGAGGCCAACGCAGCATGGCATTAACGGAGGACCGGGGGCCTCCGGCTTTGACGAAATGCCGGTGGAGCCCCCCCCACACAGCACTGAGAGCCGCTGCCACTGCCCCGGAGCACAATGCCCCTGCCCTGGAGCACAATGCCCCTGCCCCGGAGCACAGAGCCCCCTGTCCCGGAGCACAAAGTCCCCTGCTGCAGAGCACAGAGACCCTGCCGCGGGGCACCGAGCCCCCTGCCCCGGAGCACAGAGCCCCCTGCCCCAGAACACAAAGCCCCCTGCCCCAGAGCACAATTCCCCTGCCCCGGAGCACAATGCCCCTGCCCCGGAGCACAGAGCCCCCTGCCCCGGAGCACAATTCTCCCTGCCCCGGAGCACAGAGCCCCCTGCCCTGGAGAACAGAGCCCCTGCTGCGGAGCACAGAGCCCCCTGCCCCGGAGCACAGAGCTCCCTGCCCCGGAGCACAGAGCCCCTGCCGCGGAGCACAGAACCACTGCCGCGGAGCACAGAGCCCCCTGCCCCGGAGCACAGAGCCCCTGCCGCAGAGCACAGAGCCCCTGCCACGTAGCAAAGAGCCCCTGCCGTGGAGCACAGAACCCCTGCCACTGCACCAGCCTGGCCGACCAAATGACCCCTGTGACCAATCATCCACCTGTGCCGATCCCTTCACTGGTAAGCTGAATTTAGGCTATAAGACGGACCCCCATTTGACACTTTATTTTTTTCTCCTATTTTCCTTCTGAAAATTTGGGGTGCGTCTTATGGTCAGGTGCATCTTATAGTCCGAAAAATACGGTAACTTGCGTTTATTTTTTAAAAAAACGCAAATATGGCTAAAATTTTGAAAATTTTGCAATTTTCAAACTTTGAATTTTTATTCCCTTAAAACAGAGAAATATGTCACACAAAATAGTTAATAAATAACATTTCCCACATGTCTACTTTACATCAGCACAATTTTGGAACCTAAATTTTTTTTTGTTAATTATAAGGGTTAAAAATTGACCAGTGATTTCTCATTTTTACAACAAAATTTACAAAGCCATTTTTTTAGGGACCACCCCACATTTGAAGTCACTTTGAGGGGTCTATATGCCACTGTTTGGATGCATGGCAGAGCTTGGAAGGGAAGGAGCGCCGTTTGACTTTTTCAACGCAGAATTGGCTGGATGCCATGTCGTGTTTGGAGAGCCCCTGATGTGGCCTAAACAGTGGAAACCCCCACAAGTGACCCCATTTTGGAAACTAGACCACCAAAGGAACTTATATAGATGTGTGGTGAGCACTTTGAACCCCCAAGTGCTTCACAGAAGTTTATAACGTAGAGCCATAAAAATAAAAAAATCATAATTTTTTTGCACAAAAATTATATTTTCACCCCCAATTTTTTATTTTCACAAGGGTAACAGAAGAAATTAGACCCCAAGAGTTATTGTGCAATTTGTCCTGAGTACGCTGATACCCCATATGTGGAGCTAAACTACTGTTTGGGCGCATGGCAAAGCTCAGAAGGGAAGGAGCACCGTTATATAGTTATTAAGGTTGAAGGAAGACTTTAAGTCCATCTAGTTCAACCCATATCCTATCCTAACCTGCCCTAACATGTTGATCCAGAGGAAGGCAAAAAAAAACCCAAGTGGCAAACAGTAAGCTTCACATTGGGGGGAAAAATTCCTTCCCGACTCCACATACGGCAATCAGACTAGCTCCCTGGATCAACGCAGTATCTAGGAAACTAGTGAATATAGCCTGTAATATTATACTTTTCAAGAAAGGCATCCAGTCCCTTCTTAAATTTTAGTAAGGAATCACTCATTACAACATTAGACGGCAGAGAGTTCCATAGTCTCACTGCTCTTACAGTAAAGAATCTGCGTCTGTGATTATGGCTAAACCTTCTTTCTCCAGACGTAGAGGATGCCCCCTTATCCCCGTCACAGGCCTAAGAGTAAAAAGATCATTAGAAAGGTCTTTGTACTGTCCCCTCATATATTTATACATTGTAATAAGATCACCCCTAAGCCTTCGTTTTTCCAAACTAAATAACCCCAAGTGTAATAACCTGTCTTGGTATTGCAGACCCACCAGTTCTCTAATAACCTTGGTCGCTCTTCTCTGCACCCGCTCCAGTTCAGCTATGTCTTTCTTATACACCGGAGACCAGAACTGCACACAGTATTCTAAGTGTGGTCGCACCAGTGACTTGTATAGAGGTAAAATTATGTTCTCCTCATGAGCATCTATGCCTCTTTTAATGCATCCCATTATTTTATTTGCCTTGGCAGCAGCTGCCTGACATTGGCCACTAAATGTGAGTTTGTCGTCCACCCATACACCCAGGTCTTTTTCAGTGACAGTTTTGCCCAGTGTTTTACAATTAAGCACATAATTATACATCTTATTTGTTCTACGCAAGTGCATGACCTTACATTTATCCCCATTAAAGCTCATTTGCCATTTATCAGCCCAAGCTTCTAGTTTACATAAATCCTCCTGTAATATAAAATTATCCTCCTCTGTATTTATTACCCTGCAGAGTTTAGTGTCATCTGCAAATATTGAAATACTACTCTGTATGCCCCCTACAAGGTCATTAATAAATATGTTAAAGAGAAGCGGCCCCAATACTGACCCCTGTGGTACTCCACTGCTAACCGTGACCCAGTCCGAGTGTGCTCCATTAATAACCACCCTTTGTTTTCTATCCATGAGCCAGTTCTTAACCCACTTACACATATTTTCCCCTATCCCCATTGTTCTCATTTTATGTATCAACCTTTTGTGTGGCACTGTATCAAAAGCTTTTGAGAAGTCCATGAACACCACGTCCACTGCATTCCCTTGGTCCAGTCCTGAACTTACCCCTTCATAAAAGCTTATCAGATTAGTCTGACAAGAACGGTCCCTCGTAAACCCATGCTGATACTGTGTCATGAGGTTATTCAGCCTCAGATACTCCAATATAGTATCCCTTAAAAAACCCTCCAGGATTTTACCCACAGTAGATGTTAAGCTCACTGGCCTATAATTTCCAGGTTCAGTTTTTGCCCCCTTTTTGAATATTGGCACCACAATTGCTATACGCCAGTCCTGTGGTACAGACCCCGTTATTATGGAATCTTTAAAGATTAAAAATAATGGTCTATCTATAACTGTACTTAATTCCTGCAGTACTCGGGGGTGTATCCCCCGTTTGACTTTTTCAACGCAGAATTGGCTGGAATTGAGATCATACGCCATGTCACATTTGGAGAGCCCCTGATGCGCCTAAATAGAGGAAATCCCCCAATTCTAACTCCAACACTAACCTCAACACACCCCTAACCCTAACCATAACGCTAACCACAAACCTAACCCTAACACACCCCTAACCCTAATCCCAACCCTAATTCTAACTTTAGCCCCAACCCTAAACCTAACTTTAGCCCTAACCCTAATGGGAAAAATGGAAATAAATACATTTTTTTTAATTTTATTATTTTTCCCTAACTAAGGGGGTGATAAAGGGGGGTTTGATTTACTATTTATAGCGGGTTTTTATGTTTGGCAGCTGTCACACACTAAAAGACGCTTTTTATTGCAAAAAATAGTTTTTGCATCACTACATTTCGAGAGCTATAATTTTTGGATATTTTGGCCCACAGAGTCTTGTGAGGTCTTTTTTTTGTGGGACGAGTTGACATTTTTATTGGTACCACTTTTGGGCACGTAACATTTTTTGATCGCTTTTTATTCCGATTTTTGGGAGGTTAGAATGAACAAAAATCAGCAATTCATGAATTTCTTTTTGGGGGGGGCGTTTATACCGTTCAGTGTGTGGTAAAATTGATAAAGCAGTTTTATTCTTCGAGTTAGTACGATTACAGCGATACCTCATTTATATCATTTTTTTTATGTTTTGGCGCTTTTATACAATAAAAACAGTTTTATATAAAAAATAAATTATTTTTGCATCGGTTTATTCTGCGAGCTATAACTTTTTTATTTTTTTTTGCTGATGATGCTGTGTGGTGGCTTGCTTTTTGCGGGACAAGATGACGTTTTCAGCGGTACCATGATTATTTCTATCCGTCTTTTTGATCACATGTTATTCCACTTTTTGTTAGGCGGTATGATGATAAAGCATTGTTTTTTGCTTTTTTTTTTAAGGGTTTACTAAAGGGTTAACTAGTGGGACAGTTTTATAGGGCGGGTCGTTACGGACGCGGCGATACCAAATATGTGTACTTTTATTGTTTTGTTTTTTTTATTTACATGAAGAAATGAATTTATTGGGGAATATTTTTTTTTCTTTATTTAGTTTTTTTTTTTACACATGTGATTTTTATTGTTTTTACTTTGTCCCAGGGTGGGACATCACTGTATATAGTTAGATTGCTGATCTGACACTGTGCACAGCACTGTGTCAGATCGGCGATCTCAGGCAGTGCTGCAGGCTTTCTCAGCGCCTGCTCTCAGCAGGCACTGAGGAAGCCGCCTCCCTGCAAGACCCCGAAGGACCCCGTGGCCATCTTGGATCCGGGGTCCTGCAGGGAGGAAACCCTCAGAACAGTGCGATCATGCAGGGAGCCCTGTTATGATTTGGTAGCTGAGGAGGACAGGAGCAAAAAACAGCTAAGGTAGCCGTACACCCATAGAGGTTAGGAACTAATGGGTTGCAAATCCCTAAGCTAACCGCACAACTAGAAGCAGCCGTGGGACGTACCTACGGTGACCTAGACGCCTCGGCACAGCCGGAGAGCTAGCTACACCTGAAGATAGAAACAGGAAAGCTAACTGCCCCGGAGTAGAGCCCCAAAGGAATAGGTAGCATCCATACATATAATGGCGGTTAGACAAGATGAAACACAAACGCAGGCAATAAATAGAGTGAGCAAACGCTGGGGCCAAACACTGCCTAGATAGGACAGGACAGGACAGAATACTATCTGCAACCCAGCAAAACCCTAGAAAAATTTCCAACACTTCTGATTTCAAAAATGCTGAGATCACACGATCTCGCCACCCGCTAAATCAGATCTCAGGTGTGAACAAGCTGCTAACCCACAGCCACTCAAATAACAGGGACAGAGCAATTGAACAAATAAACAGTGGCTACTAAAAAACAGAGAGTAGCTCAGGCCCCTGGAGGGGAACCCGGCTAACCTCCCACAAAAGTGCAGACAAAAAATGGAAATAGCAAACATGAAAAAAAACAAGCAGCAAATAACTTATCTGAAAGTAGAAGACGAAGGCAAGACACCAGCTGACTTCCAAATGAACCAGGAAACAACAATTGATTACCGGCGAGGATCATGGGAAGGCAGCTCACTTATATCAGCCCAGTCCGTCTCTCCTGATTGCCAGTCATCGCTGGCCAGATTATACCCCTCCGGGTCAGAATATACCCCAGCTGCTGTAGATCAGATTATTCATGCTATTGAGAACTGTTATGTTTTGGTAGCTGAGGAGAAAAAGCAAAAACAGCATTACACCAGAGAGGCTGGAACCTATTGGATTGCAGTAACCTGAACTAACCACACAACTAGAGGTAGCCATGGAGCGTTCCTACGTTGATCCTAGACGCCTCATCACAACCTGAGAGATAACTACACCTAAAGGCAGAAAGATGAAAGCTATCTGCCCCGGAGCAGATCCTCAAAGAAAATAGGAAGCCCCCAAACATGTAATGGCGGTTAGATAAGAAGAAGCACGGACACAGACAGAAAATAGAATGCGCAAACGCTGGGGCCCAATCTGTCTAGACAGAAAAGTACAGGAAAGAATTCTGACTGCAATCCAACAAAAAACTCTAAAAAATACCAACTCTTCTGATTGCAAAAACACCTGAGATCACACGATCTCCACCACCTAAATCAGATCTCTGGTGTAACAAAACTAAGCCGCAGCCACTGAAAAAACAGGAAAAAGCAAATGAACAAATAACAGTGGCTACAGATAAACTGAGAGGAGCACAGGCCCCAGGAGGGGACCCGGCTGACCTCCACAAAAGTGCAGAAAATTATGCAAAAAGCAAGCACAAAAAGAAAAGCAGAAAATATCTTATCTGAAAGCAGCAGATGCATGCAAGACTCCAGCAGACTTCCAAATGAACCAGGAACCACAATTGAGACAAGAACAATTGATCACCGGCGACCATCATGGGTGGGAACCTCCCTTATATCAGTCCAGTCCGTGATCCCAGATTGCCATTCCTCACTGTAAGGTTCAGTACTGTCTGCAACCACCAGAGGGAGCCTCTGCTCAGAAACCATCTCCAGCACATTCATAACAGAGAACCATTAAAAACGGGGCCCCAGGCAGCACACGGGGGGGCAGGGGACAGCGAACAGGGTCCCAGACAGCACACGGGGGCCCCAGGCAGCGCACAGGGCCGCAGGCAGCACACAGGGGCCACAGGCAGAAAACAGGGACAGAGACAGCCAACGGGTTCCCAGGCAGCAAACGGGACCCCAGGCAGCACACTTGTGCCCCAGGAAGCGCACAGGGCCCCAGGGATAGCACAGGGGCCCCAGGCAGCGCACAGGGCCCCAGGCAGCACACAGGGCCCCAGGCAGCACACGGGGACCCAAGGCAGCGCACAGGGCCCCAGGCAGCACACGGGGCCCCAGGCAGCACACGGAGCCCCAGGCAGTGCACAGGGGCCCAGGCAGTGCACAGGGGCCCCAGGCAGCATACAGGGGCCCCTTGCAGTGCACAAGGGCCCCAGGCAGTGCACAGAGGGTAGAGACAGCGCACAGGGCCCCAGACAGCGCACATGGGGGCAGAGACAGCACACAAGGGGGGAAGAGACTTTCTCTGCCCCCTGTGCGCTGTTTCTGCCCCCCTGTGCACTGTCTGGGACCCCCTGTACGATGTTTGGGACCCCCTGTGTGATGTCTGGGGCTCTGTTCTTGAGCATTTCACTCAATCCTGTGCAATTTCTGGAGTCACTGTGCACTGCCAGGGGCCTTTGTGCTCTGCCTGGGGCCCTATGCACTGCCTGGGGCCCCCCTGTGTTGCCTGGGGCCCCATGTGCTGCCTGGGTATTCGTTTGCTGTCTCTGTCCCCAGTGCGCTGCCTGGGACCCTGTGCGCTGCCTGGAGCCCCATGTACTGCCTGTGGCCCCCGTGTGCTGTCTGGGACCCCGTGTGCTACCTGGGAACCCATTTGCTGCCTGGGGCCCCTGTGTGCTGCCTGGGGCCCTGTGCACTGCCTGAGGCCCCTGTGTGCTGACTGGGAACCCTTTTGCTGTTTCTGCCCCCTGTGTGCTGCCTGGGGCCCTGTCCGCTGCCTGAGGCCCCCATGTGCTGACTGGGAACCCTTTTGCTGTTTCTGCCCCCTGTGTTCTGCCTGGGGCCCTGTCCGCTGCCTGGGGCCCCCGTGTGTCCTCAAAAAGTGAGGTGGATTTGCTATATATGCTGACACGGTACATGTGGTGTGTGTTTAATTGCACTTTGAGTAATTATCATTCCTAGAGCACATAGCACTTTAAATGCATTTTTTCACAATTGACCTGGTGAATACAGCCATCTCTATTTATGCAGTAGGATTTTGATCCACTTGATTGATTTTTATAGGGCTTTTTTCAGCAGATCAATATAGATAAAAATAAGGGAAATTTTCATGTAATATGTATTTTCAGTGTTAATAGGATGTTATGATTGCAATTTTTTGCCTTTATTGACATAGGTGTACCATTTCTCTTGCTTTTGGAATATATAATGACAATCATTTATACATCTTTTTTTGTATTTAAATTCATTCTATCTATATGCATTATTGTTGCTATGTAACTACTGATCGCGATGTTTCACACCCCCATGGTCTTTTTGTTGTATTGTCACTTGTTTTTTTAAAATTTTCTTTGTCAATAAAATTGTTATTTTATTCATTTATATAACTGTGCAGTACGCCTTTTTTCTACCATTTATTTTTTGGTGGATATGTTTTTAAATCTATTATTGAGGTGATGTTGTTACGAATACTTTGGACAAATTTTTGTATGTACGATGTCGTTGTGTATGTAATTTTAAATGTTTTTAAATTGTGCCTTTTGTTTGTATGTATATACACATTATTTTGGATATTTGCTAATAAAATGTTACATTTATATCTTGCATGCGATTGAGGTTTTCCCTTGATATATGGGCGTGCTCTTCTCTCTCTTTTTTTGATCCATTGTCCCTTCAAGCCCGGGGTGAAATCTCTTGCTTTGTATTGACTAGTGGTGCCCTCCATCTACCTTATAGCCACATCCTCTTGTGCTTGTTTGGTGGTCTTTTTCCACTGAATTCTCTTGTGGAGTGTTGGCACACTATTTATTTAAAAATCTTTGTTGGTTATTATGTAATTTTTCAATTTTTTATTATTATTACTAGTATAGGGTTGTTCAGCTTATATCTGGTATATATTCTTTGGATTTATGATGAACTTGGAGACGAGGGAACTGGCATGGAGGGGCCAGGTTGAGAACGTTTTTGGCCCAGGTGGTGCGGATGTTGTACAGGACAGCTCTTCAATGGCTTTATGTTCTGAAATCACTAATCTACACAAACTCTTGACAAAAACATGGTGGAATGTCAAGAGTTTGGAAGAGTATGTTAAATTGGGCATTGTGCCCAGAGGGTTGAGAGTGAAGATTTTCCCGGCTTGGGAAGCAGATAAAGATTTCAAACAGACATGGGAGGCGGGTCTTCTGAAGTGCTCATCTATCTTGATTAATTTGCTGATTGATCATGATCGAAACCTTATGAGTAAACTCAAGGACAGTATCAAAGAGAAGGAAGCCCAACTTAACACCTTTGATGCACAGAGCATAGTATTACCTTTTCAACAATGTCTTAAGGAAATTATTGATGTATTTGAGAAAGATATACAGAAAAAGAAAAGAAAATTTGCACGTGATAAAGGGGATTTTGATATTCGGCAAATTGTTAGGTGGACACATCACGGTAATGGACAACTGAATAAATTCAATGGTTTGGATAAAAAAACAGCCTCTGTTATAGCCACAGGGGATTCTTTGACCAGCGATTTTTTTATCCTCAGGCGCCAGCGATCTAGAAAGAGCAATAGAAGAGGTCGCTGAAAATCGACCAAATCAAAAGAGGAAAGGATGGCGATATCAGACATGGTCCCCAACACACAAGAGACAGTTGAGACACAACAGGAGGAAATGACAACGGCAACCTTGTCCAATCCAGGTAATTTGCAAATAATTAACCTGCTAGTTACAGCTTATCGATGTGGAAACACAATTGTTATCAAAGGTTGTCCTTTTCTCCAATGAATAGATTAGACAAATTCAATCTCACAAAGATGTATGCCTTTTTTTTAGACAACTCACTTCAGGCTTCTTTATCATCAGCCGTCTATCATCGACTCACTACTGTAATGTTTTTGGTACTGAGGAGGCAGGAGCAAAAAAACGCAAAGTCAGCCAAACACCAGACAGGTTGGGAACTAATAGGTTGCAGACCCCAAACTAACCGCAACAACTAGAAGCACCGTGGACGTTCCTATGATGCCCTAGACCCTCGTCACAGCCGGAGAGATTAGCTACCCCTGAAGATGGAAAGAGGAACTGCCCCAGAGTAGAGCCCAAAAGAAAGGAAGCCCCCCAAACATATAATGATGGTTTAAAAAAGATGAAAACACGAACACAGACAGAAAATAGAATGAGCAAAACGCTTTCGAGAGAAAAAGGCACAAGGGTTACTCTTAAAGGTCTCCGGAAACCCTTTGGGACAAAACGCTCCTGCACCAATCTCAGAAGCATCAACCTGAACCTGAAATGGAAAAGAAACATCAGGTTGCCGCAGAACAGGGACAAATGAATCTCCGCTTAAGCTCCTAAATACAGAAACTGCCTCAGGAGACCAATTCACTACAGCAGAACCCTTCTTGGTCAAATCAGTCAGTGGTTCACAATACCAAGAAATGACCTAAAAATTTAAAGATAAAAATTAGCAAAACCCCAAAATCTCTGAAGAGCCTTCAATGTAGTGGGTTGAACCCAATCACAAATGGCTTGAACTTTGACGGGTCCATTTCAATAACAACGAGGA
>JARQOD010001389.1:41804-99680 GCA_033576555.1 Oophaga sylvatica | reverse complement strand
GCAAGGCGGCGACCTGGTCCAGTCTACATACTTTTTCTAAAAATTAATATCCATACTCAGGCTTCGGCGGATGCTAGTCTGGATAGAAGGATTCTCCAGGCAGCGGTAGCACACCTATAGGCGATAGGTTCCTAGGGATTATACCGTTGAGTCGGTTTCCCACACGGACTGCTTTGGGACGTCCCACAGTCCTGTGTTCGCCAATGAGACAAAGGAGAAATATGGATTTTTGTGTTACTCACCGTAAAATCCTTTTCTCCGAGACGCTCATTGGGGGACACAGCACCCACCCTATTAGCCAGATACGGCAGAGGAGGAGCTAACCTATTTTTATGTTTACTTAGTGTCAGCCTCCTGGCGGCAGTAGCATACTCCCACAGTCCTGTGTCCCCCAATGAGCGTCTGGGAGAAAAGGATTTTAAGGTGAGTAACACAAAAATCCATATATTGGCTTGTTTCTTGTGTTGCTCCACAACCAGGGAGGCATACAGACAGACCCAGCAGACCATTGATGAGGCATGCACAGCAGGTGTCGGATGCTACTATGTCCAACCCCACAAACTCGGCCTTGGGAAGACCAGAGTGGATATATGACCTCAACAAGAAAAGGAAACTACAGGAGATGTTCCAGGCTTCAACGGATTGAATGGGATTTAAGCCAGGAACTATGGAATGCGGAGGAAGCCATGCGTGGACCCAATGGATACCAGTTGTTACTCTTCAATTATGTGTGGAGTTTATTTTCGTAAAAAAGGACATGGAATATGCTCTAAGGAAACTGGATGATCGGAATCCTGTCACGTCTGACTAATTAAGATGGGGGAGCAAAGTGAAGACACCAGAGTATATCTTAATTACCCAGACGACCATGTTTTTGCCAACCAAGAAGAATTGACTTTTTATCTGTATATTGGCTTGTGGATTTAAGTGTTTATGTCTGGTGGGTCAAGAAGATAGACCTGTAAACTGATATACCATTTAACATACTGTGTAAGTCTGTAATAGTAACTTGTACATAGTATGTGTTTATCTTTGTTTATTGATGTGTGCTGATATGCTAATTGTGTATTGTAGTCTGGCACCAGTTTGTTGACTTTGAAAGTAAATAGGAAATGAATCTGAGGGTGGTCTGAAGGACACTGAGTAATTCTAAAAATAGCTTACATGCCTCGGGTATAAAAAGACTCAAAGAGACAGAGAAGGGAGATATGATCTCATCACTCCTGAAGTAACAGAGAGCTACCAGTCAGACATTTTGCACAACACTCAACGGATGAGAGACAGGACTGCAGCCAATTCATCATGGCACCATCACGAGGGACACAGATCTATGATTCTATAGGAATTAACCTAGGGTTGTCGGCTCCGGCTGGAAAAACACAGATCTGATCCAGTGACCATCTCTGAACCATGGATATGTTTGGAGAAAGCCACGTTTGGGACCCGCTGGCCGCCGGGTTCCATGGAGATGGTCGGATAAGCCAGGTGGTGATTCTCGTTCCTACTGGCTTTGGACCTTGTATGGACTGTCATCTCCCAATGCTTGTTGTTACCTCTTCTCTGTGTGTGTATCACAGGTGGAATAGAGACCCTGGGAGCTTTGACGTATCGTCTACCATTATCCCGGCGAGTCAGCGGAAAGGTCAGACCCTGTAATGTGCACCATCTTGGGGTAATTGCTAGGATTGCTCTGTTTGCTACTGGGTGTAGTGGTGCAATAAAGTATTGCCACTCTGTTTTACCCTAACCCTGTGTTGTCTGTGTAGTGTATTGCCCACCGGGAGATAGAGCGGGCGTTCAGTGGTATGAACCCTGGTCCATGCAGTCTTGATAAAGGCTGCCGGGCCCGCGGAAGAGAGCACCCACTGACCCTGTTTCTCCACAGATGGCCACGCCAGAATCTTCACTTTGTTCTGCTGTAGCCAATGACAGGTCGACAGGCTCTCACACAGGAGAATGATGAAGAAATACATCAGGATAAGACTTTGCCTACTAAGAGCAACCTTGTAAGCCCTCAGAGTCCTCCTGAATGGAGAAAGAAAAATGTTGTGAAGAAGAAACGGAGAGTTGTGGTCATGGGGGATTCCCTGTTGAGAGGAACAGAGGCCGCTATCTGCAGACCGGATATAACCTCAAGAGAAATGTGCTGTCTTCCAGGTGCAAAAATTAAAGATGTGTCTGACAGGATATCAGGACTCTTCAGACCTAATGATGACTACCCATTCCTGCTAATACATGTGGGGACAAATGACACCACAAGAAGTGACCTGGAAACCATCTGCAGTGACTTTGAAAACTTAGGCAAGAAAGTGAAAGGACTGGGTGCGCAGGTGGTCTTCTCATCCATCCTCCCAGTGGATGGCCATGGAACAAGAAGGTGGAATAAGATTCTGCAGGTGAACAACTGGCTACGTCGATGGTGCCGTCAGCAAGGATTTGGATTTTTGGATCACAGAGTGAATTACCTATACGATGGACTACTTGCTAGAGATGGGGTGCACCTTACGAAGACTGGAAAACATGTATTTGGAAGTCGCCTTGCTACACTCATCAGGAGAGCTTTAAACTAGAACAATGTGGGAAGGGAAGCAAAACGCCAGAAAAAGCCATACACCTGACAAATGCTATTGAGAACTTGGCTATTAGAAGTGGAAAGGAAGAACGAAGACAAAACAATCTAAATAATAAAATATTGGAGGAAGAGAAACCAATCACAGACTAAAATGTTTTTATACAAATGCACAAAGCATGGGCAACAAACAAGGAGAATTGGAACCACTAACGCAGGAGAAGAAGTATGATGTCATTGGAATCACTGAAGCTTTGTGGGACGATACACATGATTGGAATACAAGGCTAGAAGGATACAACTTATTTGCAAGAAACAGACTTGATAAACGAGGAGGAGGTGTTGCATTGTATGTTAGAAAAGCGTATATCTGCACAGAGATTGATGCTTCAGAGACTGGGAGTTCTGTGGAAACTGTTTGGGTAAGAATACAAGGACAGAACAATGGAAAGGACACCATTGTAGGCATTAACTACAGGACACCTATGCAAGCTGAACTCTTTATGCATCAAATGGCCAAGTTCTCCAAAAAATATGACATAGTGGTCATGGGAGATTTCAACTATCCAGACATTTGTTGGGAATCTCTCTCAGGCAAAACTAACAGGTCCAGGAAATTCTTATCCTCTCTTGCTGACAACTTTATCTTCCAAAAGGTAATGGAGAAAACAAGGGGATCTGCTACCTTGGATCTAATCCTCATAAACAGGGAGGAAATGGTGGAGGAGGTAAGAGTGGCTGGGACTCTAGGAGGTAGTGACCATGCTATTTTAGAATTTTGGATAACAAGAGGAGGAAGACCTGTGAAGACTCAGACATCAAGGTTAGATTTCAGAAAGGCAGATTTTAAGGAACTCAGAAAGAGAATTGGAGGGATCCAATGGCTGGATATCCTTAAGGACAAAAATGTCCAGGAAGGATGGAAAATCTTGAAAAATGAGATTCTCAAAGCACAATCGTTAACAATTCCGAAAAGAGGGAAGAATGGGAAGCATTTAAGGAAACCAGGATGGATGAACATAGAACTTAAACACATGCTAAAAAGGAAGAAAGAAATGTTTATCAAATGGAAAGAGGGAGGCATATCTAAAGAAGAATATAATGCCGTCTGCAGAACCTGCAGGGCACAAATCAGATTATCTAAAGCTGACAATGAATTAAGGCTTGCAAGTGACGTCAAAAGCAACAAAACACGGATTTTGGTAAAGACTTACCTGTAAAATCCTTTTCAGCGAAGGAAGGAAGAGAGACACAGTAATTCATTACTGATGGGTAGGCGGAGCCCCAGATCAGGATGTTACCTCAGATCAAAAGAGTGATGACTGGCTGGCCCCTCCAGCTCGGGCTCCTCCTACTCAGCTCCAGTCGTATCAAAGCTTTTAGGAAAAGAGCCAAGATCACCAGCGGAGCAACATAACCCCTTCTGAAGGAACTTCAGAGAAAAAACACAAGGATACAGGTTATGCATGCAAAGAAAGCCAAAAACCACAGAGTTCCAGGTACTACTCACGGAACCTGACTACTGCGATGAGCTGGCGATGCTGGAACAGAGCCTTAGCGCGCTGACCTCAGCCCAGATAATCGCTATCAGATAAGGGTCGCGCTGCATCTGAAAACATCAACACACTTCTGCCGTGGGAGGGTACTGTGTCTCTCTTCCTTCCTTCGCTGAAAAGGATTTTACAGGTAAGTCTTTACCAAAATCCGTGTTTCAGCTGCAGATGAAGGAAGAGAGCCACAGTAATTCATTACTGATGGGACGTCCCAAAGCAGTTCAAAGATAAGGGTGGGAAAAAACCAACAAAAGGCAGAAACCCAACAACCTTAACAACAAAGCGCAACCAGCGCTAAACACAAGTTCATCCAGAACCTACGTCCGAGGGCTGCATCAGCGGAAGCACTGACGTCCACTTTATAAAATCTTGTAAACGTGTGGACAGAGCGCCAAGTCGCCGCTCGGCAAAGCTGCACTGCCGAAGCACCTTGATGAAAAGCCCACGATGAAGCCACAGCTCTCGTGGAATGGGCTCGAATCTTAATCGGGCAAGATTCACCCCGAAGACGGTAAGCTTCCAAAATAGCTGACCGGATCCAACGAGCTATAGAACCCTTGGAAGCTCGTTGACCACGCCGACGACCTGCCGGAACCACAAACAGGGAGTCCGTCTTACGAAAACCTTGAGTAATAGATAGATAAAACTTCAAGGCCCGCACTAAATCCAATGTGTGTAAATCTCGCTCTTTCGTATTCTTCGGATCCGGACAGAGTGAAGGCAACACAATATCCTGGTTAACATGAAATTGTGACACCACTTTAGGCAAAAAATCACCCCGAGTGCGAAGCACTACACGATCCGGAAAAAACTCCAGAAAAGGAGGCGAGCAAGAAAGAGCTGCCAATTCAGAAACTCTCCTCAAGGAAGTGACTGCAACAAGGAAAGCCACCTTCCAAGAAAGTAAAGAAAGGCTAGCAGAAACCATAGGTTCAAAAGGTTTATGCTGAAGAGCCTCCAAAACAAGGTTGAGCCGCCAAGGAGACACGGGTGCCTTCCGCGGCGGAAACTTACGAGAGATACCTCGGAAAAAAAGAGATCACGTCTCTATTCGAAGCAATGGTTCTCCGGAATAATAAGGACAGAGCAGAAATCTGACCTTTCAGAGTGCTAACTGCCAAACCTTTGTCTAGCCCATGCTGCAGAAAAGCCAACAGGTTGGGAATGGAAAATTTTCTCGGGTTCCGAGAAGACCCCAAACACCACGAAAAGAAGGTTTCCCAAATTTTGTGGTAAATCCTAGAAGTAGCCGGACATCTTGCAGCACGAAGGGTAGCAATGACCTCGGCTGAAAAACCTCTACGGGTCAAGATCTCGGTCTCAAGAGCCACGCCGTCAAACGCAGGGACATCAAGTCCGGATGACAAATGGGCCCCTGAGTCAACAAGTCCTGTTGAAGAGGGAGTGGAAACGGAGGTGCCGCCAACAGCGACATTATTGTCGAGAACCACACCCTTCTTGGCCAGTCTGGAGCTATCAGAATAGCTGGAATTCTCTCTAGTCTGATCCGACGCAGCACTAGAGGAAGTAAGGATATCGGCGGGAATACATAGATCAGCTTGAACTGATCCCACTGAGCCACTAGAGCATCCACCGCCACCGCCTTCGGGTCCTTGTACCTGGACATGAATGTCGGTAACTTGGCATTGGACCTGGAAGCCATCAAATCCACTTGGGGGGTTCCCCAGCGAGAGCACAGTAGTGCAAAGACTTCCGGGTGGAGGCTCCATTCCCCGGGATCCATCCTTCTGCGACTGAGAAAGTCCGCTGTAATATTCTGAACCCCTGGAATGTGAATCGCCAAAATGGCTGGTACATTGGCCTCTGCCCAAATCAGAATTCGGGACACCTCTACCATGAGTCTGGAACTCCTTGTCCCACCTTGGTGATTGATATATGCGACAGCCGTCGCATTGTCTGTCTGCACACGGACTGGCAGACCTCTCAAAGGGACCGTCCAATGTTGGAGGCAAAGAAAAATCGCCCTCAATTCCAGGATGTTGATCGGAAGCACAGACTCTTCCGGTGACCATACCCCCTGAATCCAGAGATTGTTCCAAACACCCCCCCAGCCCGTCAGGCTGGCATCGGTGGTTATGACTGACCACTTCAGAGGGAGGAAAGACTTCCCCAGGGAGAATGCCCCTGGACGTAACCACCATTCTAGAGAATCCCGCACCGCGCGAGAAATGGTGACACTGCAATCCAGCGATTGCGACTGGTTCCATCGACTCAAGATGAACCTTTGAAGAGTCCTGGAGTGGAACTGGGCAAAAGGAATTGCCTCCATGGACGCCACCATCAGTCCCAGAAGACGCATACACTTCCGTAGGGACATTGCCATTGAGGATGTCATAATCTGTACATGTCGAAGAAGACATGACTGTTTGTCTGGTGGTAGGGAAACTACCGACCGAAACGTGTCGAGATGCATTCCCAAAAAGAGAATTGTCCTCGATGGTTCCAGGGACGACTTCTCCCAATTGACCAGCCAACCGAAGTCTTTCAGAAACTGAAGAGACAAATCCCGAGCCGTCAATGCCTCCTCCTCCGAGGAAGCCACGATCAAAAGATCGTCCAGATAAGGGAGAATCGTAATCCCCTGTCTTCGAAGGAGTGCCATGAGGGCGCCAGAACTTTTGTAAAGACCCTTGGCGCTGAGGCTAAGCCGAACGGCAGAGCCACGAACTGGTAATGATTCTGACCTATGGCAAATCGAAGAAAGCGCTGATGAGCCTTTCCGATGGGAATATGCAAATAGGCGTCGCGAATGTCGATTGACACCAGAAAATCGTTCTGTGACAGAGCTGCCACAACGGAACGAAGCGACTCCATGCGAAATTTCCGGGCATGGACATGCCGGTTCAATCGCTTGAGATCCAGAATCGGGCGAAATTTGTTCTCCTTTTTGGGAACTATAAAAAGGTTGGAATAAAAACCTTTCCCTCGGTCCTCTGACGGAACCGGTATCACTACACCCTTTTGTAGTAGCGATTCGACCTCTCGCTGTAGAGCGACAACAAGCTCGGGTTCCGACGGAACGCGAGATTGACAAAAAACATTTGGGGGTTGAGAAGCAAACTCTATGAAATAGCCTGCCGACACTATCCGCGTTACCCAGGAATCTGGAACGCGAGCCATCCAAGTCTCCTTGAAAAGAAGCAGGCGACCCCCCACTCGAGAATCCTCGAGTGGACCCCTGGCGTCAATCCGACTTTGCGGTTTTCTTGTCAAGTTCCCGCTTGTTCTGGCGGAAACTCTGCTTCCAGGGAGTACGAGTTTTCTGAGAGGATTTCTTTCCTGAGAAAGAAGGACGACCCGATCCCCACGAGGAGTGACTAGATCGTCCTCGGCCCCGAAAGGACCGCCGACCACTATAAACACCAGGCTTACTGGACACCGAGGCCATGGCCCTTCGCTGTGGTAATGCTGATTCCTTTGCCTTAGCCTTGGAAATCAGCTCTGTGAGGTCGGATCCAAAAAGATGGCCACCCTTGTAAGGTAAGGCCAACAACCCTTGTTTGGAAACTGCGTCCCCGGCCCACTGTCTGAGCCATAAAGCTCTTCTGACTGTGACCGCTGAAGCTTGCGCTTTGGCCAGCAGAGATGCCGTATCCAGACCGGCATCAAAGATATAACAGGCTGCCGTTTCTAACCATTCACAAGGTTCCCGTATCTCAGATAACGGAGATTCATTTTGCAACTCCGTCTTCAGACGTGCCAACCAGCTTAGAGAAGCTCTAGCAGCACACATGGATCCTAGCACTGCTCGAAATCCATGACCCGCAGCCTCATAGCTTGCTTTTGCCGCCAATTCTGCCTTTCTATCCAAAGGCTCCTGTAAGCTCGCTTTTCCCTTAATAGGGAGTAGTGAGGATTTATTAAGCTGAGATAAAGACACATCCACTTCAGGAGCAGAGGTCCAATTAGCCTTTAACTCCGTAGAGCAAGGATAAAGTGTATCCAAGAAATGCGTTCCATGAAAACGCTTATCTGGACATAGACGTTCCTCCTCTATTACACTATTAAACTCATCCAGAGCTGGCAATGTTGTGCGCGAAGCACGGGACTCCTGGAACATGCGTGCTGATTTACCAGGACGACTAGTTACCTCCTCCGGTAACTGTAGTATATCTCTCATGGCTTCAATTAATGCCTCCGTACGCTTCGCCATAGAGGAACGCCCCTGCGGCTCGTCCGCATCTGAATCGGATATTTCTCCATCCGAATATAAAGGGGAACTCTGCCCAATATCAGATACCTCTGACTCGCTCCGTGTAGAGGCCGGTAACGGCCTGCGTCGCTTCCTCTGAGAGGAATTAGCAGACACATATTGACCTAAAAGGTCAGATAAGTTATTAATCGATCGAGCGATATCATCCAATTTTCCACCGCTGTCGACCGCAGCGCTAGACGCTGTGGAGGTCTGCGTATCTGATTGCCGCAATGGCACTGGGACGTGATCCGCGGCATCTGAACTCTTGTTCAGACATGTCTCATCTGTATGAGCAGGTCAAAGCGGTAATACCAGCAAAAAAACTATGCGGTTTTTTTTTTTTTTTCAAACGCTGAAGGGTTAACGCTCCACCAAGCAGAGTTACCCCAGCGGTATTCAGTCAGCAAATTTAGCAGGTAAAAATAACCCTCAAAGGGGTTAATATTGCAAACTCACCAAAATATATATATATTTGTGAGTCCCAGCCAATTTTTATGTCTCTGATGAGACTGCAGCTGCAGGATAGCGATCGCTGCGCTGCGGGGTGAGGAATCCACACTCACCCAGCTGGCCGTGGTGTCTATATGAGGAGGGGAGCGGTCCGAGGAGCCCAGGAGCCTGAGTAATGGCCGCCACAGTGAGGGGGTCGCAGGAGAAAAGCCAGAGCGCGCGTCTTCCTGCTCAAAAGACCGGGATCGCTAGGCCACGCCCCCTGCTAGCTCAAATAATGAGCGCGAACTCTCCCCGCTCCTGCTCCCTCTCTGTCCTGCAGCTATCTGCCTGCGGACAAAAAATCACCACATCTTCATGTAGTAGCGCTGTCACAGCAGCGCTGAAGCATACTGACTTTACATGTAGTAGCGCTGTCACAGCAGCGCTGAAGCTTACTGACATTTACATGTAGTAGCGCTGTCACAGTAGCGCTGAAGCATACTGACTTTACATGTAGTAGCGCTGTCACAGCAGCGTTGAAGCATACTGACATTACATGTAGTAGCGCTGTCACAGTAGCGCTGAAGCATACTGACATTACATGTATTAGCGCTGTCACAGCAGCGCTGACGCATACTGACATAGTAACGCTGACATTAGTAATAGCGCTGCTCATTCAGACGCTAAAGCACTCACACATAATTATTATTAAAATTTGTGTGGAGTACTCACCAGCCAAGGCGCCACAGGGACCCTCAGGGGTTTCTGGCGCAGTGCCCATGCTTCCCTCCAGGGCGAAGAACGCAGTGACCGCACGTGTGGTTTGCGTTCCCGCCAGAGAAGCTCTCCTCATCCCCCAGGGCCGGCAAGGATTCTGCAGGGACTTTGAGTAAATACAGATCCGCCAAGGGAGAGGTTGGGGTACAGCAGCGCTGATACCCCTGAGACCTCTAGACCAACTAGTGATCCAAGTCTCCTGTCCGAATATTAAAATAATAAAATTTTCTGAGGAGCTGCATTAGCAGCGACCATCCTCTGGACCTCAAATCTTAGACTGGAGCTGAGTAGGAGGAGCCCGAGCTGGAGGGGCCAGCCAGTCATCACTCTTTTGATCTGAGGTAACATCCTGATCTGGGGCTCCGCCTACCCATCAGTAATGAATTACTGTGGCTCTCTTCCTTCATCTGCAGCTGAAAAAGGATTTTGGGGATACGTCAAAAGTAAAAGAAAAGTCAAAGATGCTAAAGGATTTTTACAGGATGAAAATGATGAAATGGTAAGTCAGGATGTTGAGAAGGCTGAACTTTTAAATTCCTATTTTGCATCTGTTTTCTCTCAGAAAGGAAATGTAACATCAACTGATCTTCACTGTCCTATTAAAGGAATAGAAGAATCCAGGATATCTATAAACAGAAAGACAGTGAGGAAACACTTAGCTAACCTAAATGAATTCAAGTCTCCAGGTCCAGATGAATTACACCCCAGGGTACTGAAGGAGATAGCAGAAGAAATTCTTGAACCACTGTCCATAATCTTTGAAAATTCTTGGAGAACAGGGGAAGTCCCAGAAGACTGGAGAAGAGCAAATGTTGTTCCTATCTTCAAAAAGGGGAAGAAGGTGGACCCAGGGAACTACAGGCCGGTGAGTCTGACTTCTATACCAGGAAAGATCTTTGAACAAATTATTAAAGAACATGTATGCAAGTACCTGGATAAGAATGAAGTGATTAAGCAGAGTCAGCATGGGTTTGTAACTAATAAGTCATGTCAGACTAACTTAATTTCCTTCTATGACAGAATCACTGACTGGGTGGATCAGGGAAATGCTGTAGATATAGTATATCTTGACTTCAGCAAAGCATTTGACAAAGTATCTCACACAATCCTTATTGAAAAAATGACTAAGTATGGAATGGACAAGGCAACTGTTAGGTGGATTCATAACTGGCTTAGTGATCGGACCCAAAGAGTGGTCGTAAATGGCTGCACATCCAGTTGGAAGAATGTCTCAAGTGGGGTACCACAAGGCTCTGTTTTGGGCCCTGTATTGTTCAACATCTTTATCAATGATTTAGATGAAGGAATTGAGGGTAAACTGATCAAATTTGCTGATGACACAAAGCTAGGAGGGGTAGCTAATACTAGAGAAGAGAGAGAGAGGATTCAAAAAGATATACATAAACTGGAGCAGTGGGCAGCAACTAACAGAATGGATTTTAACAGGGAAAAATGCAAAGTACTACATCTGGGCAATAAAAATGAAAAAAGCATATACAAAATGGGAGGAATAGGGCTAAGTAACAGCACATGTGAAAAAGACTTGGGTATACTAATTGATCACAGACTTAACATGAGTCAACAGTGTGATGCAGCAGCAAAAAAGGCAAATGCAATTCTAGGATGTATCAACAGAAGCATACAGTCTAGATCACGTGAGGTCATTATTGCCCTCTACTCCTCTTTGGTCAGACCTCATCTGGAATACTGTGTCCAGTTTTGGGCACCACATTTTAAAAAAGACATCAACAAACTGGAGCAAGTTCAGAGAAGAGCCACCAGAATGGTGACCGGTCTGCAAACCATGTCCTATGAGGAACGGTTGCAGGATTTGGGAATGTTTAGCTTGCAAAAAAGAAGACTGAGAGGAGACTTAATAGCTGTCTACAAATATCTCAAGGGCTGTCACATGTAGAAGGATCATCTTTATTCTCATTTGCACAAGGAAAGACTAGAAGCAATGGGATGAAACTGAATGGGAGGAGACACAGATTAGATATTAGAAAACACTTTTTGACAGTTAGGGTGATCTATGAGTGGAACAGGCTGCCACAAGAGGTGGTGAGTTCTCCTTCAATGGAAGTCTTCAAACAGAGGCTGGATAGACATCTGTCTGGGATGATTTAGAGAATCCTGCTTTGAGCAGGGGTTGGACCAGAAGGCCCAGGAGGTCCCTTCCAACTCTACCATTCTATGATTTCTATGATTTCTATGATCAACTGATCTTCACTGTCCTATTAAAGGAATAGAAGAATCCAGGATATCTATAAACAGAAAGACAGTGAGGAAACACTTAGCTAACCTAAATGAATTCAAGTCTCCAGGTCCAGATGAATTACACCCCAGAATACTGAAGGAGATAGCAGAAGAAATTCTTGAACCACTGTCCATAATCTTTGAAAATTCTTGGAGAATAGGAGAAGTCCCAGAAGACTGGAGAAGAGCAAATGTTGTTCCTATCTTCAAAAAGGGGAAGAAGGTGGACCCAGGGAACTACAGGCCGGTGAGTCTGACTTCTATACCAGGAAAGATCTTTGAACAAATTATTAAAGAACATGTATGTAAGTACCTGCATAAGAATGAAGTGATTAAACAGAGTCAGCATGGGTTTGTAACTAATAAGTCATGTCAGACTAACTTAATTTCCTTCTATGACAGAATCACTGACTGGGTGGATCAGGAAATGCTGTAGATATAGTATATCTTGACTTCAGAAAAGCATTTGACAAAGTATCTCACACAATCCTCATTAAAAAAATGACTAAGTATGGAATGGACAAGGCAACTGTTAGGTGGATTCATAACTGGCTTAGTGATCGGACTCAAAGAGTGGTCGTAAATGGCTGCACATCCAGTTGGAAGAATGTCTCAAGTGGGGTACCACAAGGCTCTGTTTTGGGCCCTGTATTGTTCAACATCTTTATCAATGATTTAGATGAAGGAATTGAGGGTAAACTGATCAAATTTGCTGATGACACAAAGCTAGGAGGGGTAGCTAATACTAGAGAAGAGAGAGAGAGAGGATTCAAAAAGATATAAATAAACTGGAGCAGTGGGCAGCAACTAACAGAATGGTTTTTAACAGGGAAAAATGCAAAGTACTACATCTGGGCAATAAAATAAAAAAAGCATATACAAAATGGGAGGAATAGGGCTAAGTAACAGCACATGTGAAAAAGACTTGGGTATACTAATTGATCACAGACTGAACATGAGTCAACAGTGTGATGCAGCAGCAAAAAAGGCAAATACAATTCTAGGATGTATCAACAGAAGCATACAGTCTAGATCACGTGAGGTCATTATTGCCCTCTACTCCTCTTTGGTCAGACCTCATCTGGAATACTGTGTCCAGTTTTGGGCACCACATTTTAAAAAAGACATCAACAAACTGGAGCAAGTTCAAAGAAGAGCCACCAGAATGGTGACCGATCTGCAAACCATGTCCTATGAGGAACGGTTGCAGGATTTGGGAATGTTTAGCTTGCAAAAAAGAAGACTGAGAGGAGACTTAATAGCTGTCTACAAATATCTCAAGGGCTGTCACATTGTAGAAGGATCATCTTTATTCTCATTTGCACAAGGAAAGACTAGAAGCAATGGGATGAAACTGAATGGGAGGAGACACAGATTAGATATTAGAAAAAACTTTTTGACAATTAGGGTGATCAAGGAGTGGAACAGGCTGCCACGAGAGGTGGTAAGTTCTCCTTCAATGGAAGTCTTCAAACAGAGGCTGGACAGACATCTGTCTGGGATGATTTAGAGATTGCTGCTTTGAGCAGGGGGTTGGACCAGATGGCCCAGGAGGTCCATTCCAACTCTACCATTCTATGATTCTATGATCTTGGCCTTGTGTTTTGGCTCGTTGTCATGTTGGAACGTCCAAGTACGTCCTGTTGTGAATGGACTTGAGATGAGTTCTGAGCAGAGGCTCCCTCTGGTGGTTACAAGCGGTACTGGACTGTCCAGTGAAGATAGTGAGGATTGGGAATCAGGTGTTACTGACTGGTCTTATATAAGGGAGTCACCTTCCCATCAGGGTTGCCGGTGATCAATTGTTCTTGTCTCAATCCTTGATTCCTGTTTCCTTTGTAGCCTGCTGTGTCGTGTCTGCATCTCCTGCTAACAGATAAGACATTTTCTTCTTTTGCTTTTGTGCTTGATTTTTGCATTTTGTCCTGCACTTCTGTGGGGGCCTTCAGGGTCCCCTCGGGGGCTTTTGCCCTCTCAGTTTTGTTCAGCCACTGATGTTTGTACATTTGCTTTTTCCAGTTTTTTCAATGGCTGCTGTTTTGATTTTGTTACACCAGAGAACTAATTTAGGTGGTAGAGGTCGTGTGATCTCAGGTGTTTTTGAAATTAGTAAAGTTGGTGCTTTTCAGGGTTTTTTGGGATTGCAGTAAGTGCCCTTCCTATCCTTTTCTATTTAGATAGTTTGGGCCCCAACGTTTGCTCATACTATTTTCTGTCTGTGTCAGTATTTCTCTTGTCTAACCGCCATTACATGTTTGGGGCTTTCTATGTTCTTTGGGGATCTGCTCCGGGGCAGATAGCCTTCATCTTTCTATCTTTAGGTATAGTTAGTTTCTCAGGCTGTGACGAGGCGTCTAGGACCAACGTAGGAACGCTCCACGGCTGCCTCTAGTTGTGGTGGTTAGTCAGGGTACTGCAATCTCATAGATTCCAACTGCTCTGGTGTATTGCCTTTTTTACCTGCACTCCTCAGCTACGAAAAAATGTAACAGTATCACCGGCCTAAACTGAAAATTATAGGTACTCACAGAAGGGAAAAAATATTTTGAAAGAAAAAAAAAAAAAGGTTGTCAGAGTTGTCAGAGATATTTTTCTGTTTGTTGCATTTTTTTTTTTTTCCCTCTGTATCTCTGGGTGCTGGGGAGGATTTTTTCTCTCAATGGAGTTTGCACAGTTGTCTGGCCGTGTGGATCAGCTTGCCACTGAGGTTCAGAGTATTGCTACCTATCTTGCTAGGTTGCCTGTTGTGGAACCTAGGATTCCCATGCCAGATTTGTTTTTGGGGGATCGAGCCAAGTTTCTGAATTTCAAAAATAATTGTAAATTGTTTTTTGCCTTAAAATCTAAGTCCTCAGGGAGCGCAGCGCAGCAGGTTCAAATTGTCATCTCTCTCCTGCGCGGGCGATCCTCAGGATTGGGCTTTTTCCTGACACCTGGGGATCCTGTTTTGAGTGATGTTGATACATTTTTCAGGGCCTTGGGTTATTGTACGATGAGCCTAATGTCACTGATCAAGCTGAAAAAGCCTTGTTGGCATTAAATCAGGGGCTTGATGACGCTGAGTTATATGTCAGAGATTCCGTAGGTGGGCAGTCCTGACCAAATGGAATGACGACGCTTTGGCAGCCCTTTTTCGGAAGGGTCTGTCAGATAATGTAAAGGATGTTATGGTGGGATTCCCTGTCCCCTCTGGTCTCAATGATTCTATGTCATTAGCGATTCAAATTGACAGACGTTTGCGTGAGCGGAGAAGTATGCGTGGAATAGTGTTGCCTTGTGAACCTGCTTCTGAACCCATGCAGTGTGATAGAGTGGTTTCTGGGGCACAGCGTCATGAGTTTAGAAAGCGCAATGGGTTATGTTTCTACTGTGGTGATGCTTCTCATGCTATTTCAGTCTGCCCTAAGCGGGGAAGACGTTTTGCACGCTCAGTTGTCTTGGGTAGTGTTCAGACTAAGTTTTTATTAACTGTTACTCTGATATGCTCTCTGTCCTCATTTTCTGCTCAGGCTTTCGTTGATTCGGGAGCAGCTATTAACCTGATGGATTTTGATTTCGCTAAACGTTGTGGGTTTCCCTTGATACCCCTACAGAAGTCTATTCCCCTACTGGGGATCGATTCTACCCCTTTGGCTGAGAATAAACCTCAGTTCTCTACTCAGGTGATAATGAGGGTTGAACCTGATCATCAGGAGAGCTGCAAATTTTTGGTTCTGTATAATCTGCATGACATTATCGTGCTGGGTTTCCCTTGGTTACAGTCTCATAATCCTGTTTTGGAAATTGGAAATCTGTGTCTGTAACCAGTTGGGGTTGCCTCCTGTTTTTTCTGCCTCCCCCCAGGCTCAGGATGTTCCTGACTTTTTGATTGATTTTTCTGATGTGTTTAGCGAAAGTAAATCTGCATCCTTGCCTCCCCATAGGAGCTATGACTGCGCTATTGAATTAGTGCCTGGTAGTAAATTCCCTAAAGGTCGCCTTTTTAACTTGTCTGTACCTGAACATGACGCTATGGGTCTTATATCAAGGAGTCTTTGGAGAAAGGTCATATCAGACCATCCTCTTCACCCTTAGGTGCCGGTTTTTTCTTTGTGGCCAAAAAGGATGGTTCATTAAGGCCGTGTATTGATTATCGTCTTTTGAACAATATTACTGTGAAATATCAATACCCGTTACCCTTGATTTCTGACCTGTTTTCCAGGGTGAAAAACGCTACTTGGTTTACCAAGCTTGACCTCAGGGGGGCATATAACCTTATTCGCATTAAGCACGGGGATGAATGGAAGACGGCATTTAACACCCCTGAGGGGCATTTTGAGTACCTTGTGATGCCCTTTGGGCTCACTAATGCTCCTTCTGTCTTCCAGTCCTTCATGAATGACATTTTCAGGGATTTTGTGGATAAATTTCTGATTGTTTATTTGGATGATATCTTGATTTTTTCCAATGACTGGGACTCTCATGTGAAACATGTTCGAACTGTATTCCAGATTTTGAGAGAGAATGCTCTGTATGTGAAGGGATCAAAGTGTCTTTTTGGCGTACAGAAGATCTCATTTTTGGGATTTATTTTGTCCCCATCTGTTATTGAAATGGACCCGGTCAAGGTTCAGGCCATCTGTGATTGGGTCCAACCTACTTCATTAAAGGCTCTTCAAAGATTTTTGGGTTTTGCCAATTTTTATCGTAAATTTATTGGTAATTTCTCGGTTATTGTTAAACCATTAACTGATTTGACCAAAAAGGGTTCTGATGTGGTGAATTGGCCTCCTGAGGCAGTCTCTGCATTTCAGGAACTTAAGCAGAGATTCACTTCTGCTCCTGTTCTACGGCAGCCTGATGTTTCTCTGCCATTTCAGGTGGAGGTTGATGCCTCTGAAATTGGGGCAGGTGCCGTTTTGTCCCAAAGAGATCCAGAGACTTTTAAAAGTAACCCTTGTGCCTTTTTCTCTCGAAAATTTTCTCCTACTGAACGTAATTATGACGTGGGTAATCGGGAGTTATTGGCCATGAAGTGGGCTTTTGAAGAGTGGAGATATTGGCTGGAGGGAGCCAAACATCAGGTGGTGGTCCTTACTGACCATAAGAATCTGGTTTATCTGGAATCCGCCAAGCGACTTAATCCTAGACAGGCCAGGTGGGCCTTGTTTTTCACACGTTTTAATTTTGTGGTTTCCTTTCTTCCTGGCACTAAGAATTTTAAGGCGGATGCCCTCTCGAGGAGTTTCCTTGCGGACTCTCCTGAGGTATCTGATCCTTCTGTTATTTTGAAAGAAGGTGTAGTTCTTTCCGCCATCTCGCCCAATTTGAGACTGGCTCTGGAGGGGTGTCAGGAGGATAGGCCCGAGCGCTGCCCTGTTGGGAAATTGTTTGTCCCGGACCAGTGGAAAAAGAGTGTGATGTCTGAGATTCATTGTTCCGCGTTGGCCGGTCATCCCGGAATTTTTGGTACCAGAGACTTGGTTAGTCGGTCCTTTTGGTGGCCTACCTTGTCTCGTGATGTCAGGGAATTTGTGCAGTCCTGTGGGACTTGCTCTCGCTTCAAGCCTTGCTCCCGCTCTAGTGGTTTGTTGATGCCATTGCCTGTGCCCAAGAGACCATGGACCCATATCTCTATGGATTTCATTTCTGACCTCCCTGTTTCTCAGAGAATGACCGTCATCTGGGTGATTTGTGATAGGTTTTCCAAGATGATACATCTTGTGCCATTACCTAAGTTGCCTTCCTCCTCTGAATTAGTACCTTTGTTCCTTCAGCACGTGGTTCGTTTACACGGCATTCCTGAGAACATTGTGTCTGACAGAGGAGTCCAGTTTGTTTCCAGATTTTGGAGGACCTTTTGTTCTAAACTTGGTGTTCAATTGTCTTTCTCCTCGGCGTTTCATCCTCAGACCAATGGTCAAACTGAGAGAACAAATCAGACATTGGAGACTTATCTAAGATGCTTTGTGTCTGCTGATCAGGATGACTGGGTCTCTTTTTTGCCTTTGGCTGAGTTTGCTCTTAATAATAGGGCTAGCTCTGCCACTTTGATGTCTCCATTTTTCTGTAATTCTGGGTTTCACCCTCGATTTTTTCAGGACAGACGGAGGCTTCTGTCTGTCCAGGTGTTGACTCTGTTGTGGAGCGTATGCAACAGATTTGGGACCAGGTAGTGCAGAGGTTGTCTCTCTCTCAGGAGAGGGCCCAGCGGTTTGCTAACCGGCATAGGACTGATGGTCCTCGGTTTAAAGTGGGGGACTTGGTCTGGTTGTCCTCAAAAAATATTCCTATGAGAGTGGCATCTCCTAAATTTAAGCCTAGGTTCATTGGACCTTATAAGATCATGGAGATTCTTAATCCTGTTTCTTTTCGTTTGCTTCTTCCAGGGACATTTAAGATCCATAATGTGTTCCACAAGTCCTTGTTGAAGAGGTTTGTTGAGCCAGTGGTTCCTACTGCTTTGCCTCCTGACCCTGTTCTGGTTGAGGGCAATATGGAGTTTGAGGTTGAGAAAATTTTGAATTCTCGTTTTTCTAGACGGAAACTCCAGTATTTGGTTAAGTGGAGAGGTTATGGTCAGGAAGACAATTCTTGGGTGTTTGCTTCGGACATCCATGCTAGGAGACTCATCCGTGCGTATCATAGAACTCATCCTGACCGACCTGGTTGCTCAAGTGAGGGTTCGGTGACCCCTCCTCAAGGGGGGGTACTGTTGTGAATGGACTTGAGATGAGTTCTGAGCAGAGGCTCCCTCTGGTGGGTTTCAAGCGGTACTGGACTGTCCAGTGAAGATTGTGAGGATTGGGAATCAGGTGTTACTGACTGGTCTTATATAAGGGAGTCACCTTCCCATCAGGGTTGCCGGTGATCAATTGTTCTGGTCTCAATCCTTGATTCCTGTTTCCTTTGTAGCCTGCTGTGTCGTGTCTGCATCTCCTGCTAACAGATAAGACATTTTATTCTTTTGGCATTTGTGCTTGATTTTTGCATTTTGTCCTGCACTTCTGTGGGGGCCTTCAGGGTCCCCTCGGGGGCTTTTGCCCTCTCAGTTTTGTTCAGCCACTGATGTCTGTACATTTGCTTTTTCCAGTTTTTTCAGTGGCTGCTGTTTTGATTTTGTTACACCAGAGAACTAATTTAGGTGGTAGAGGTCGTGTGATCTCAGGTGTTTTTGAAATTAGTAAAGTTGGTGCTTTTCAGGGTTTTTTGGGATTGCAGTAAGTGCCCTTCCTATCCTTTTCTATTTAGATAGTTTGGGCCCCAACGTTTGCTCATACTATTTTCTGTCTGTGTCAGTATTTCTTCTTGTCTAACTGCCATTACATGTTTGGGGGCTTTCTATGTTCTTTGGGGATCTGCTCCGGGGCAGATAGCTTTCATCTTTCTATCTTTAGGTATAGTTAGTTTCTCAGGCTGTGACGAGGCGTCTAGGACCAACGTAGGAACGCTCCACGGCTGCCTCTAGTTGTGGTGGTTAGTCAGGGTACTGCAATCTCATAGATTCCAACTGCTCTGGTGTATTGCCTTTTTTACCTGCACTCCTCAGCAACCAAAAAATGTAACACGTCCCATGCGCAGCTTCCTGGCCGATGATTGCAAATTTGCCTCCAGTATTTGCTGATAACGTGCTGCATTCATCTTTCCTTCAACTTTGACCAAGTTTCCTGTGCCTTTGTAGCTCACACATCCCCAAAACATCAGCAATCCACCTCCGTGCTTTGCAGTAGGAACTGTCTTCCTTTCATCCTAGGCTTGTTGACCTCTCTCCAAATGTAACATCTATGGTTGTGGCCCAAAAGTTCAATTTTGGTCTCAGCACTCCAAATTACCTTGTTTGAGAAGTTTTGAGTCTTGTCCCTGTGCTCTTTTGCGTATTGTAGGCAAGATACTTTGTGGCATTTGTGCAGTAATGACTTTCTTCTGGCAACTCGACCAGACCATGCAGCCCATTTTTCTTGAAGTGCCTCCTTATATTGTGCATGTTGAAACAGCCACATCGCTAGTTTTCAGAGAGTCCAATATTTCAGCTGATGTTATTTGTGGGTTTTTCTTTGCATCCGAAGAATTTTCTTGGCATTTGTCAAAGGTCACAGGTGAGGATGTTACCTGTACTAACCATTCAAACCCATTTGTGTCAACTTCTGTGCATGTTATCAGGGCAAAATCATCAGGGTATGGGAACTTTTGATCAGGGTCATTTGGATGTTTTGGGTTGTCATTATGATTTAAAAAGAGAAAACACAGTAGTCTGACAAATGGCTTCACCCAACCACTAACCATGAGTGGAGAAAAAGTTTTGGTGTGATCATTCATATTCTCTGGAAAAAGGCCAAGAAAGCAAAAATTCGGCCGGGGTATGTAAACGTTTAAGCACAACTGTATACTGATGAAGGATATGAGGTGCAGCAAAGAAGACCCAAGACAACAAACTCGGAAGGGAGGTAAGAAAATATCTAAAACAATCCACAGGGAGGAGATTGGAACAAAACAAAATCCTTTAAACTGCATCCTCGCAAACGCCAGAAGCCTGACAAACAAGATGGAAGAACTAGAAGCAGAAATATCTACAGGTAACTGTGACATAGTGGGAATAACCAAGACAAGGTTAGATGAAATCTATGACTGGGCAGTTACCTTACAGGGTTACAGTCTGTTTAGAAAGGATCGTAAAAATCGGAGAGGCGGAGGGGTTTGTCTTTATGTAAAGTCTCGTCTAAAGTCCACTTTAAGGGAGGATATTAGCGAAGGGAATGAGGATGTCGAGTCCATATGGGTCAAAATACATGAAGGGAAAAATAGTAACAAAATTCTCATTGGGCTCTGTTATAAACCCCCAAATATAATAGAAATCATGAAAAGTCTACCACTAAGGCAGAAAGAGGAAGCTGCAACCCATAATGAGGTCCTTGTTATGGGGGACTTTAACGTGCAAACCACCCTTGGAGGTTAAGGGGTTAATGACCGTGCCAATTTTTACAATTCTGACCACTGTCTCTTTATGAGGTTATAACTCTGGAACGCTTCAATGGATTTTCGCGATTCTGAGGGTCTGTGCACATGTTTCGGATTCCTAGCGTTTTGCGCGAAACCGCGGCAAAACCGCTTACACAATACAACTCATTAAGGCCTATGGGATTCCGCAATGCTGTGCACATGCTGCGGGTTTTTCCGCGGCGGAATCGCATCGCGGAAGAATCCGCAGCATGCTCATTCTTTTTTGCGGAACCGCGGCGATTCCACCGCCATAGGAATGCATTGAACCGCTTACTTTACGCATGTGGCTGTGCCCACCATGCGCAATGTAAGCGGTTCATGTGCGGATGGTATCCAGGGTCTGGAGGAGAGGAGACTCTCTCAGGCCCTGGGTACCATATCCATGTAAAAACAATAATTAAAATAAAAAATAGTGATATTCTCACCTTCCAGCGGCCCCCGCAGCTTTCCCGCCTCTCAGCGACGCTCCCGGCCAATCCCGTTCCCAGTAATGCATTGCGAGAATCACCCAGATGACGTAGAGGTCTCGCGTGATGCTACGTCATCGGGGGTGATTGTCGCAAAGGACGCCTGGGAACGGGATTGGCCGGGAGCGTCGCTGAGAGGCGGGAAAGCTGCGGGGGCCGCCGGAAGGTAAGAATATCATTATTTATTATTTTTTTAATTATTTTTAACATTAGATCTTTTTACTATTGATGCGGCATAGGCGGCATCAATAGTAAAAAGTTGGTCACACTTGTCAAACACTTTTTTGACTGGGGTGACCAACCTGTCAGATCGCTTGTAAAACGCTAGCATTCTGCAAGCTAATTACGCTTGCAAAACGCTAGTTTTTAGTGGGAACACGCATACCTATAATATGCGTATTTCCCGCGACAGAGAGGTGCGGAATTGCCGCGGAAATTTCCATGGCAATTCCGCAACGTGTGCACATAGCCTGAGAATGTTTTCTCGTGACATATTTGTACTTCACGTTAGTGGTAAAATGAATTCGATATAACTTGCGTTTATTTTGAAAAAAAAAACGCAAATATGGCGAAAATTTTGAAAATTTTGCAATTTTCAAACTTTGAATTTTAATTCCCTTAAAACAGAGAAATATGTCACACAAAATAGTTAAGAAATAACATTTCCCACATGTCTACTTTACATCAGCACAATTTTTTTTTGTTAGGAAGTTATAAGGGTTAAAAGTTGACCAGCGATTTCTCATTTTTACAACAAAATTTACAAAGCCATTTTTTGTTAGGGACCACCTCACATTTGAAGTCACTTTGAGGGGTCTATATGGCAGAAAATACCCTAAAGTGACACCATTCTAAAAACTGCACCCCTCAAGGTACTCAAAACCACATTTAATAAGTTTATTAACCCTTCAGGTGCTTCACAGGAGCTGAAGCAACATGGAAGGAAAAAATTAATATTTAACTTTTTAGTCACAAAAATGATCTTATACAAACTTTTTTTTATTTTGACAAGGGTAAAAGGAGAAAATGGACAGATAAAGTTGTTGTGCAATTTCTACTGAGTACGCCAATACCCTATATGTGGGGGAAAACCACTGTTTGGGCACACGGCAGAGCTCGTAAGGGAAGGAGCGCCATTTGACTTTTTCAAACCAAAATTGGCTGGAAATGAGATTGGACGCCATGTCGCGTTTGGAGAGCCCCTGATGCGCCTAAACAGTGGAAACCCCCCACAAGTAACACCATTTTGGAAACTAGACCCCCTATGGAAATTATCTAGATCTGTTGTGAGCACTTTGAATCCCCAAGTGTTTCACAAAAGTTTATAATGCCTGGGTGTGAAAAAAAAACAATTTTCCACAAAAATGATTTTTTAGTCCCAAATTTTTTATTTTTCCCAAGGAAATTGGACCCCAAAAGTTGTTGTCCAATTTGTCCTGAGTACGCTGATACCAAATATGTGGGGGGAAACTGTTTGGGCGCACGGCAGGGCTTGGAAAGGAAGTAATAACGTTTTGGAATGCAGACGTTGATAGGGGTCATGTTCAGTTTGCAGTGCCCCAGATGTGCCTAAACAGTGGAAACCCCCCACAAGTGACCCCATTTGGGAAACTAGACCCCCTAAGGAACTTCTCTAGATCTGTGGTGAGCACATTGAACACCCAAGTGTTTCACACAAATTTATAATGCCCGGTCAGGAAAATAAAAAATCCTATATTTTTCCCTCAAAAATTATCTTTTAGTCACCAATTTTTTATTTTCACAAGGGTAACAGGAGAAATTGGACCACAAAAGTTGTTGTCCAATTTGTCCTGAGTACGCCGATACCCCATATGTGGGGGGGTACCACTGTTTGGGCACACGGCAGAGCTCTGAACGGAAGGAGCACCATTTGACTTTTTCCAACCAAAATTGGCTGGAATTGAGATTGGACGCCATGTTGCATTTGGAGAGCCCCTGATGTGCCTAAACAGTGGAAACCCCCCACAAGTGACCCCATTTTGGAAACTAGACCCCCTAAGGAACTTATCTAGATCTGTGGTGAGCAATTTGAACCCCAAGTGCTTCACACAAGTTTATAATGTAGAGCCGTAAAATTAAAAAATCATTTTTTCCACAAAAATGATCTTTTCACCCCAATTTTTATTTTCCCAAGGGTAACAAGACCCCAAAAGTTATTGTGCAATTTGTCCTGAGTACGCTGATACCCCATATGTGGGGTAAACCACTGTTTGGGTGCATGGCAGAGCTCGGAAGGGAAGTAACACCGTTTGACTTTTTCAACGCAGAATTGGCTGTACGCCATGTCGTGTTTGGAGAGCTCCTGATCTGCCTAAATAGTGGAAACCCCCCACAAATGACACTATTTTGGAAACTAGACCCTCAAGGAACTTATCTAGATGTGTGGTGAGAACTTTGAACCCCCAGGTGTTTCACTAAAGTTTATAACGCCCGAGCATGAAAATATGAAAATCATATTTTTTCCATAAACATGATCTTTTAGTCCTCAACTTTTTATTTTCCCAAAGGGTAACAGGAGAAATTGGACCCCAAAGGTTGTTGTCCAATTTGTCCTGAGTACGCTGATACCCAATATGTGGGAGAAAACGACTGTTTTGGCACAAGTCGGGGCTCGGAAGGGAAGTAGTGACGTTTTGGATTGCAGACTTTGATGGAATGGTCTGCGGGCGTCATGTCACATTTGGAGAGCCCCTGATGTGCCTAAACAGTGGAAACCCCCCACAAGTGACCCCATTTTGGAAAATAGACCCTCCAAGGAACTTATCTAGATGTGTGTTCAGCGCTATGAAGCCTCAAGTGTTCAAAGAAGTTTATAACGTACAGCCGTAAAAACAAAAAAATCATTTTTTTTTGCAAAAAATATATTTTCGCCCCCAATTTTTTATTTTCCCATGGGTAACAGAAGAAATTGGACCCCAAGAGTTATTGTGCAATTTGTCCTGAGTATGCCGATACCCGATATGTGGGGGTAAACTACTGTTTGGGCGCATGGCAGAGCTCAGAAGGGAAGGAGCACAGTTTGACTTTTTCAACGCAGAATTGGCTGGAATTGAGATCAGACGCCATGTCACATTTGGAGAGCCCTTGATGTGCATAAACTGTGGAAACCTCCCAATTCTAACTCCAACCCTAACCCCAACACATCCCTAACCCTAGTCCCAACCCTAACCATAACCCTAACCACAAACCTAACCCCAACACATCCCTAACCCTAGTCCCAACCCTAACCATAACCATAACCACAAACCTAACCCTAACACACCCCTAACCCTAATCCCAACCCTAACCCTAACTTTAGTCGCAACCCTAACCCTAATGGGAAAATGGAAATAAATAAATTTTTTTAATTTTATTATTTTTCCCTAACTAAGGGGGTAATAAAGGGGGGTTTGATTTACTATTTATAGCGGGTTTTTGTGATTGGCAGCTGTCACGCTAAAAGACGCTTTTTATTGCAAAAAATAGTTTTTGCATCACCACATTTTGAGAGCTATAATTTTTGCATATTTTGGCCCACAGAGTCATGTGAGGTCTTATTTTTTGTGGTACGAGTTGACGTTTTTATTGCTACCATTTTTGAGCACGTGACATTTTTTGATCGCTTTTTATTTTGATTTTTGGGAGGCAGAATGAACAAAAACCAGCAGTTCATGAGTTTCTTTTGGGGGAGGCGTTTATACCGTTCCGCGTGTGGTAAAATTGATAAAGCAGTTTTATTCTTCAGGTCAGTACGATTACGGCGATACCTCATTTATATCTTTTTTTATGTTTTGGCGCTTTTATAGAATAAAAACAATTTTATATAAAAAATAATTATTTTGCATCGCTTTATTCTGCGAGCTATAACTTTTTTATTTTTTCGCTGATGATGCTGTATGGCAGCTCGTTTTTTGCGGGACAAGATGACGTTTTCAGCGGTACCATGTTTATTTATATCCGTCTTTTTGATCGCGTGTTATTCAACTTTTTGTTCGGCAGTATGATGATGAAGCATTGATTTTTTGCTTTGTATTTTTTTATTTTAAGGGGTTCACTAAAGGGGTTAACTAGTGGGACAGTTATATAGGGGGGGTCGTTATGGACGCGGCGATACCAAATATGTGTACTTTTATTGTTTATTTTTTTTACTGACAGGATGAAATGAATTTATTGGGGAATATTTTTTTTTTTTTTTGAATTTTTTTTTTACATTTTATTTTTATTTTTTTTAACTTTTTTACTTTGTCCCAGGGTGGGACATCACAGTATAGGGTTAGATCGCTGGTCTCACAGTGTGCACAGCACTCTGCCTTGCCTTGGATGTACTATCCCGTCTATGAGAATTTAGTCCCAGGGCACATGGACGGGATAGTACGTCCGATGACAGAAAGGGGTTAACTACCTTGATATTAACTGGGCGAAAATGTGTCTCCGCAAGATAAATGACCCGTACAATGTATAGGATGCAGTGATTCCGAATGGTTCAATGAACACATGCGGAAAAGACATGCTGCGGTCTAGAAAGACGCGCTGCATGTGCGTATACGCAGGGCTGCCAGAGGCGTCCCTACACGCATAGTGGAGACGAGCTTTCATGAAATCCCATCCACTATTCTGTAACATCTGGCCGCAGCGGGTTTGACGCTGCCGCTGTACGCAGAGTCAAACCTGCAGCGTTTACGGACCGTGGAAACATACCCTAAATGCCCCGCACAATGTATAGGATGTGGTGACTCCACATGGTTCAATGAACACATGCGGAATCACCTGCATTCAAACGCCGGCAGCGCTTTGGAAGGAGCGGACACGTGCAGCGTCCAAAGCGCTGCCGGTTATGGAACGTGGAAACATACCCTGAAACTAATCCCAAACTGTTCTTCAACTATATCAATAGTAAAAGAATCACAAGTGAAAGTGAAGGCCCTTTAAAAAATTGTGAGGAAAGAATGGTTGTAGATGACAAGGAAAAAACTAATATATTAACACCTTCATCTCCACGGTATTCACGGTGGAAAATAAAATGCTAGGTGAAATGCCGAGAGACAAAAATCCCTATATTAACCCCTTCATGACCCAGCCTATTTTGACCTAAATGACCTGGCCATTTTTTGCAATTCTGACCAGTGTCCCTTTATGAGGTAATAACTCAGGAACGCTTCAACGGATCCTAGCGATTCTGAGATTGTTTTTTCGTGACATATTGGGCTTCATGTTAGTGGTAAATTTAGGTCGATAATTTTTGCGTTTATTTGTGAAAAAAATGGAACTTTGGCCAAAATTTTGAAAATTTCGCAATTTTCAAATTTTGAATTTTTATTCTGTTAAACCAGAGAGTTATGTGACACAAAATAGTTAATAAATAACATTTCCCACATGTCTACTTTACATCAGCACAATTTTGGGAACAACATTTTTTTTTGTTAGGAAGTTATAAGGGTTAAAAGTTGACCAGCGATTTCTCATTTTTACAGCAAAATTTACAAAACCATTTTTTTTAGGGACCACCTCACATTTGAAGTCACTTTGAGGGGTCTATATGGCAGAAAATACCCAAAAGTGACACCATTATAAAAACTGCACCCCTCAAGCTACTCAAAACTACATTCAAGAAGATTATTAACCCTTCAGGTGCTTCACAGGAACTAAAGCAACGTGGAAGGAAAAAATGGACATTTTAATTTTTCCAACAAAATTTTTCTTTTAGCATCAATTTTTTCATTTTTGCATGGGCAACAGGATAAAATGGATCCTAAAATTTGTTGGGCAATTTCTCCTGAGTACACAGGTACCTCATATGTGGTCATAAACCACTGTTTGGGCGCACGGCAGGGCTCAGAAGGGAAGGAGCGCCATTTGACTTTTTGAATGGAAAATATGCTGGAATATTTAGCGGTTGCCATGTTGCATTTGGAGAGTCCCTGTGTGCCTAAACATTGGAGCTCCCCACAAGTGACCCCATTTTGGAAACTAGACGCCGTAAGGAACTTATCTAGATGCAGAGTGAGCACTTTGAACCCCAGGTGCTTCACAAATTGATCCGTAAAAAAAAGAAAGTACTTTTTTTTTCACAAAAATTTTCTTTTAGCCTCAGTTTTTTCATTTTCACATGAGCAACAGGATAAAATGGATCCTAAAATTTGTTGGTCAATTTCTCCTGAGTACACAGATACCTCATATGTGGTCATAAACCACTGTTTGGGCGCACGGCAGGGCTCAGAAGGGAAGGAGCGCCATTTGACTTTTTGAATGGAAAATATGCTGGAATATTTAGCGGATGCCATGTCGCATTTGGAGAGTCCCTGTGTGCCTAAACATTGGAGCTCCCCCACAAGTGACCCCATTTTGGAAACTAGACCCCCCAAGGAACTTATCTAGATGCAGAGTGAGCACTTTGAACCCCCAAGTGCTTCACAAATTGATCCGTAAAAAAAGAAAGTACTTTTTTTTTCACAAAAATTTTCTTTTAGCCTCAGTTTTTTCATTTTCACATGGGCAACAGTATAAATTGGATCCTAAAATTTGTTGGGCAATTTCTCCTGAGTACACAGATACCTCATTGGTGGTCATAAACCACTGTTTGGGCGCACGGCAGGGCTCAGAAGGGAAGGAGCGCCATTTGACTTTTTGAATGGAAAATTAGCTCCAGTCGTTAGCGGACACCATGTCGTGTTTGGAGAGCCCCTGTATGCCTAAACTTTGGAGCTCCCCCACAAATGACCCCATTTTGGAAACTAGACCCCCTAAGAAACTTATGCAGATGCACAGTGAGCACTTTGAACCCCCAGGTGCTTCACAAAACTTTATAACGCAGAGCCGTGAAAATAAAAAATCATTTTTTTTTCTCAAAAAATTATTATTTAGCCCCATATTTTTTATTTTCACAATGGTTACAGGAGAAATTGGACCCCAAAAGTTGTTGTCTAATTTGTCCTAAGTACGCTAGTACCTCACATGTGGGGGAGAACCACTGTTTGGGCACACGTCAGGGCTTGGAAGGGATGTAGTGACGCTTTGAAATGCCGACTTGATGGAATGGTCTGCGGGCGGGCAGAGCCCCTGATGTGCCTAAACAGTAGAAACCCCCCACAAGTGACCACATTTTGTAAACTAGACCCGTCAAGGAACTTAACTAGATGTGTGGTGAGCACCTTGAACCCCCACGTGCTTCACAGAAGTTTGTAATGCAGAGCCGTGAAAATAAAAAATCATTTTTTTCCTCAAAAACTGATTTTTTTAACCCGCAATTTTTTATTTTCACAAGGGTAACAGGAGAAATTGGACCACAAAAGTTGTTGTACAGTTTGTCCTGAGTACACTGGTACCCCATATGTGGGGGGGAACCACTGTTTTGGCGCATGGGAGAGCATAGAAGGGAAGGAGCGCCATTTTGGAATGCAGACTTGATGGAATGTTCTGTGGGCGTCATGTTGCCTTTGCAGAGCCCCTGATGTGCCTAAACAGTAGAAACCCCCCACAAGTGACCCCATTTTGGAAACTAGACCCCCCAAGGAGCTTATCTAGATGTGTAGTGAGCACTTTGAACCCCCAAGGGTTACACAGAAGTTTATAACGCCGGGCCATGAAAATAAAAAAATCATATTTTTTCCACAAACATGATCTTTTAGTCCCCAATTTTTTTATTTTCCCAAGGGTAACAGGAGAAATTAGACCTCAAAAGTTGTTGTCCAATTTGTCCTGAGTACGCGGATATCCCATATGTGGGAGAAAACTACTGTATGGGCACACGTCGAGGCTCGGAAGGGAAGTAGTGACGTTTTGAATTGCCGACTTGATGGAATGGTCTGCGGGCGTCATGTTACGTTTGCAGAGCCCCTGATGTGCCTAAACAGTATAAACTCCCCACAAGTGACCCCATTTTGGAAACTAGACCCCGCAAGGAACTTATCTAGATGTGTGGTGAGCACTTTGAACCCCCAAGTTCTTCACAGAAGTTTATAACGCAGAGCCGTGAAAATAAAAAATCATTTTTTTTCCACAAAAATAACTTTAGTCCCCAATTTTTTTTCCCAACAGTAACAGGAGAAATTAGACCCCCAAAGTTGTTGTGCAATTTTTCCCGAGTACGCCGATACCCCATATGTGGGGGTAAACCACTGTTTGGGCACACGTCGGGGCTTGGAATAAAGGGAGCACTGTTTGACTTTTTTAACGCAATATTTGCAGGAATCAATGGTGGCGCCATGTCGCGTATGGAGATCCCTTGATGTACCTAAATAGTGGAAACCCCTCAATTCTAACTCCAACCCTAACCCCAACACACCCCTAACCCCAACCCTAACCCCTACACACCCCTAACCCTAATACAAACCCTAACCATAACCCTAACCCCAACACACCCCTAACCCTAATCCCAACTCTAACCATAAACCTAACCACAAGCCTAACCCTAATCCCAACCCTAACCCCAAAACACCCCTAACGCTTATCCCAACCCTAACCCTAATCCCAACCTTAACCCTAATTCCAACCCTAACCCTAATTCCAACCCTTACCCTAGTTCTAACCCTAAGGCTGGGTTCATATTGCGTTTTACCAGCCCGTTCAACACGTAGCGTTGACGGGCTGGTAACGGTATAGCATAACGCGATCGCGTTATGCTATACCCGCTAGTGCAGAGGAATCAGCGATGATTCATCTGTGCTAGCGGTGATGGAGCCCAGACGCTGCAGCCTGCGTCCAAGGCTCCGTCACTGAATGACGACACGTCGCGAACGCATGCCGCTTCATGGCATGCGTTGCGATGCGCACACAAATGGGGTGAATGGCAGCGTTAACGGACTGCGTTACACCACGTTATACCCGGTGAAACGCAGTCCATCTAACGGACTGCCATAATGCAATATGAACCCAGCCTGACCCTAAGGCCCGTGCACACGTTGTGGATCACTTGCGGATTTTTCTAAAATCCGCAGGTAAAACGACCTGCCTTTTACCTGCGTATTTAGCGCGGATTTGCTGCGGTTTTTCTCTGCGGTTTTACGCCTATAATGGAATAGGTGTAAAATCGCTGCGGAATCCGCACAAAGAATTGACATGCTGCGGATTTAAAACCGCAGCAAATCGCGCTGAAAAATCTGCAGCATGTGCACAGCGTTTTTTTTTACCATTTATTTGCATTGTACTGTACATGGTTTCTGGATCTGCTGTGGATCCGCAGCAAATCCGCTGCGGATCGCAGCGAAATCCGCTGCTGATCAGCAGCGAAATCCGCTGCGGATTAGCAGCGAAATCCGCTGCGGATCAGCAGCGAAATCAGCTGCGGATCAGCAGCGAAATCCGCTGCGATCCGCTAGCGGAATCGCTGCGATCAGCAGCGAATTCGCTGCTGATCCGCAGCGAAATTCAGCAGCGATTCGCTGCGATCAGCTGAGGATCAGCAGCTAAATCAGCTGCGGATCAGCAGCGAAATCAGCTGAGGATCAGCAGCGAAATCGCTGCGGATCAGCAGCGAAATCCGCTGCGGATCAGCAGCGAAATCCGCTGCGGATCAGCAGCGAAATCAACTGCGGATCAGCAGAGAAATCAGCTGCGGATCAGCAGAGAAATCAGCTGCGGATCCGCAGCAAAATCCGCAACGTGTGCACAGGGCCTAATAGGAAAAAAAAAAAATTTTTATTATTTTTCCCTACCTATGACAGGGGGGGTTCACTTACTTTTTTTTATTTTGATCACTGTGACAGTTTATCACAGTGATCAAAATAAATTTTTTGACTAGGCAGGGCGCACTGCGCATGCGCCGGCCGGCGGGCGCACTGCGCATGCGCCCGCCATTTTCCAAGATGGCGGCGCCCATGAAGAATCCCGGGCAGCCGCCGGGAAGGATCCAGGGACATCGGTGGACCGGGAGAGGTGAGTATGGGGGTCGGAAGTGAGGGGGGGGGATCGGAAGGTGGGGGCAGCGGAGGCCAGGACGAGGGGAGCTTTTAGTGACGGCGGTGACCGACCGCTGCCATCTTTCGGTGGCGGCGGCCGATCGCCGCCGTGAATCCGTGTGGGGGGGTCAGGGCTCGGTGTCCAGCCATGGAAGATGCTATTGCAGCATCGGCCATGGCTGGATTGTAATATTTCACCATTTATATTGGTGAAATATTACAGATTGCTCTGATTGGTTGTTTCACTTTTAACAGCCAATCAGAGCGATCGTGGCCACGGGGGGGTTAAGCCAACCCCCCTGTGGTGAAGCACAAAGGGTCCTGTGCCGGCGGGTCGGGTGACCTTTCAGTGACCCCGGTCACCCGGCCCGCAGGGACGCGATCCTTTCATGACGCCACATAGGCGTCATGGGTCGGATTGGCACTGATTTTCATGACGCCTACGTGGCGTCATGGGTCGGGAAGGGGTTAAGGGTCAAACCCAAGAAGAGATGAAAAACCGGCTAAATAAGATTACCATAGATAAATCTATGACATACACACACGAGTACTAAGAGAACTAAGTAATGTAATAGACAAACCATTATTTCTTATATTTAGGGACTCTATAGTGACGGGGTCTGTTCCACAGGACTGGCACATGGCTCTAAAAGTGACCCTGGAAATTATAGGCCAGTAAGTCTATCCTCTATTGCTGGTAAAATATGTGAAGGGTTTCTGAGGGATGTTATTCTGGATTATCTCACTGAGAATAACTGTGCAACTCCATATCAGCATGGGTTTATGAGGAGTCGCTCCTGTCACACCAATCTAATCAGTGTTTATGAGGAGTCGCTCCTGTCACACCAATCTAATCAGTGTTTATGAGGAGTCGCTCCTGTCACACCAATCTAATCAGTATTTATGAGGAATCGCTCCTGTCACACCAATCAAATCAGTGTTTATGAGGAGTCGCTCCTGTCACACCAATCTAATCAGTGTTTATGAGGAGTCGCTCCTGTCACACCAATCTAATCAGTGTTTATGAGGAGTCGCTCCTGTCACACCAATCTAATCAGTGTTTATGAGGAGTCGCTCCTGTCACCCAATCTAATCAGTGTTTATGAGGAGTCGCTCTGTCACACCAATCTAATCAGTGTTTATGAGGAATCGCCTGTCACACCAATCTAATCAGTGTTTATGAGGAGTCGTCCTGTCACACAATCTAATCAGTATTTATGAGGAATCGCTCCTGTCACACCAATCTAATCAGTGTTTATGAGGATCGCTCCTGTCAACAATCTAATCAGTGTTTATAGGAGTGCTCTGTCACACCAATCACTCGTCACACCATCTAATAGGTTTATGAGTCGCTCTGTCACACCAATCTAATCAGTGTTTATGAGGAGTCGTCCTGTCACACCAATCTAATCAGTGTTTATGAGGTCGCTCCTGTCACACCAATTATCAGTGAGGTCGCTCCTGTCACACCAATCTAATCAGTATTTATGAGATCGTCCTGTCACACCAATCTAATCAGTGTTTATGAGGAGTCGCTCCTGTCACACCAATCTAATCAGTAGTTCTACATTAGGAATAACGCTCCTGTCACACCAATCTAATCAGTGTTTATGAGGAGTCGCTCCGTCACCATCTATCAGTATTTAGGAATCGTCTGTCACACAATTATCAGTGTTTATGAGGAGTCGCTCCTGTCACACCAATCTAATCAGTGTTTATGAGGAGTCGCTCCTGTCACACAATTAATCAGTTTATGAGGATCGCTCCTGTCACACCAATCTAATCAGTGTTTATGAGGAGTCGCTCCTGTCACACCAATCTAATCAGTGTTTATGAGGAGTCGCTCCTGTCACACCAATCTAATCAGTGTTTATGAGGAGTCGCTCCTGTCACACCAATCTAATCAGTGTTTATGAGGAATCGCTCCTGTCACACCAATCTAATCAGTGTTTATGAGGAGTCGCTCCTGTCACACCAATCTAATCAGTTTTATGAGGAATCGCTCCTGTCACACCAATCTAATCAGTGTTTATGAGGAGTCGCTCCTGTCACACCAATCTAATCAGTGTTTATGAGGAGTCGCTCCTGTCACACCAATCTAATCAGTGTTTATGAGGAGTCGCTCCTGTCACACCAATCTAATCAGTGTTTATGAGGAATCGCTCCTGTCACACCAATCTAATCAGTGTTTATGAGGAGTCGCTACTGTCACACCAATCTAATCAGTATTTATGAGGAATCGCTCCTGTCACACCAATCTAATCAGTGTTTATGAGGAGTCGCTCCTGTCACACCAATCTAATCAGTGTTTATGAGGAGTCGCTCCTGTCACACCAATCGAGTCGCTCCTGTCACACCAATCTAATCAGTGTTTATGAGTCGCTCCTGTCACACCAATCTAATCAGTGTTTATGAGGAGTCGCTCCTGTCACACCAATCTAATCAGTGTTTATGAGGAATTGCTCCTGTCACACCAATCTAATCAATGTTTATGAGGAGTCGCTCCTGTCACACCAATCTAATCAGTATTTATGAGGAATCGCTCCTGTCACACCAATCTAATCAGTGTTTATGAGGAGTCGCTCCTGTCACACCAATCTAATCAGTGTTTATGAGGAGTCGCTCCTGTCACACCAATCTAATCAGTGTTTATGAGGAGTCGCTCCTGTCACACCAATCTAATCAGTGTTTATGAAGAGGTGAGCTATAGACTAGACCAGTGATGGCGAACCTATGACACGCGTGTCAGCACTGACACGCGGAGCCATTTTCGGTGACACGCCGCCGCATACAGAGAAGTATGCGGCCACATGACAAGAAATACATCCTGCGCTGAAATACATTTGCTGTAGTGTAGTGGACGCTCTGTGCTGGATGTCTGTATGCCAAAACAGCAGCACTCCGGCACAGCGCATCTAGTACTGGGACTTCACTTCCGTCCGGCGGAACAGGGAGCAGTGAAATACCGCGGAGGACTCCGGCACAGCGCGTCTAGTACTGGGACTTCCGGGTTAGGTCTTCACTTCCGGCCGGCGGAACAGGGAGCAGTGAAATACCGCGGAGGACGCCATTACCACCAACTGTTACTGGGCTCTGGCCTGGGGTGTCACATATTATTTTCTTTGACAAGATAAGTGTGGGGAGGCTGGGAGAGGCTAGGAGAGGCGAGGGTCTGTGGCTGTGCTATAGGTGCCGTTTCCTGCCATTAGAAATAGCGACAGCCATCTTGCAGCATAGTGCAGACTCCATTTCAACACTATTACTGTTGTGCATCTTTCCTAAAAGATAGTTACATGTGCCATCTTGTGGTCAGTTAGGGTAGTGAACCCCTAATTGCCTGCAGGGCTAACAGGCTATCTATAAATATTCTGTCACTGCCCCCCTGATGGAGAACCCAAAAAAACCAAGGTTAAGTAAAGGAAGTGGTGCTAGTAGCCGGCCCTTTCAAGAGACATGGTCATGTATGGCATTATAGATAAAAATGGCAGATTATTTTGTGTTCTATGTACTGAAACGGTAGTAAGCAGAACGTGGAATATAAATAGACATTTTGAAACTAATCATTCCCAGCTCTTGAAGAAAAGTGAGGATGAAAGGAAGGAATACATTTCCAGGCAGCTACACCTTTATAAGGCCAATCTAACTCCATACTTAAATTTGTAAAAGGCTCTACAAATTTAACATCTGCAAGTTTGAGCATTGCTCACTCCATAGCTCAGCATGGAAAAGCACTCAGTGAGGGAGAATTTATTAAAGAAACTCTCCTAGGATGTGCACCAGTTCTATTTCATGATATGCATAATAAAGATGCAATTATTAAGAGAATATCTAAGTTACCACTCAGTAGAAATATCATAAAAGACCGAATAATGAGACTGAACACAAACGTACAACATCAATTAAAGAGAGACATAAGTAATTGTAAATATTTTTTGATCTCTCTTGATGAAACTACCGATGCCACATCACATGCTCAGTTGGCCATTATTGGTCGATATTCTGATGGTCTCACAATGAGAGAAGAGTTGATAAAGTTAGTATCAGTGCCAACAAGTACATCAGGAAGTGAAATATGTAAGGTTGTTATACAAACATTCCGTGACCTAAGCATTGATATCTCTAAAGTTGTGTCAGTGACGACAGATGGGGCACCAAACATGGTGGGGAAAAAAGTTGGATTTGTCAAATTGTTTACGGAAGCTATTGGACATCCGATTGTGCCTTTTCATTGTATTATCCATCAGGAGGCTTTATGTGCCAAGGCAGGATTCACCAATTTAAATGACTTAATGTCAGTTGTTACAAAAATAGTTAATTTAATAGCTGCTCGCCCCCTTCACAAGCGAGAATTTTCTGCACTTTTACTGGAGGTTGATTCCACCTACAGTGGACTGCTGATGTACAATAATGTAAGATGGCTGAGCCGAGGCAAAGTTCTTGAGCGCTTTGTGGAGTGCTTTGAAGAAATTAAGGTATTTCTTGAGGATAAGGATCTGGGAAACTTTCCTCAGCTCAATGATGATAAGTGGGTCAACACCCTGATATTTTTTACACATCTCTCTGTTCATATTAATGAACTGAACTTAAAGTTACAAGGTTTTGGCAAAAGCATTGACGTTATGTTTGGATACGTAAAAGCTTTTGAAAGTAAACTGAGAATTTTCAAGCGAGATGTAGAAACTAAAACTTATAAGTATTTTCCTCGAGTAACAAAGTATTTTGAGAAGGCCAGTACAGCTGTACAAAATGAAATGGAACTCTTGCATATAAAGTACCAGCATGTTTTAGACTCGTTACTTGACCAGTTCAGTGAAAGATTTAATCAATTTAGAAGCCTAGAACAGACCATGAAAATAATTAAGTATCCTGATGTAGTAGTCTGCAGTAGTTTGGGATTAAATTGCCTCCAATGGATGCAAATTGATGATTTGGAGATGCAACTTGCAGAATTTCAAGACAGCATCTGGTCTCAGGTGTTTGTCGACTTGAGGTCAAAGCTTGAAAATCTGGAAAGGTGCCGCTCGGAGAATCAAGAGGAGTGCCACTATGAACAGGAAATTTGGAGTACCTGGAACCGTATACCAGACACTTTTAGCACGCTGAAAAATATAGCAATGGCTTTACTCACCATTTTTCCCTCTACGTACTTTTGTGAAACCTTATTCTCAGCATTAAATAATATCAAAACCAACAAAAGAAACAGATTGACAGATGAAGTTAGTAGTGCTTGTTTGGGCTTGAAGTGTACAAAACACGGATTTTGGTAAAAACTTACCTGTAAAATCCTTTTCAGCGAAGGAAGGAAGAGAGACACAGTATTCATTACTGATGGGTAGGCGGAGCCCCAGATCAGGATGTCACCTCAGATCAAAAGAGTGCTGACTGGCTGGCCCCTCCAGCTCGGGCTCCTCCTACTCAGCTCCGAAGTCCTTCAGAAACTGAAGAGACAAATCCCGAGCCGTCAACGCCTCCTCCTCCGAGGAAGCCACGATCAAAAGATCGTCCAGATAAGGGAGAATCGTAATCCCCTGTCTTCGAAGGATTGCCATGAGGGGCGCCAGAATTTTTGTAAAGACCCTTGGCGCTGAGGCTAAGCCGAACGGCAGAGCCACGAACTGGTAATGATTCTGACCTATGGCAAATCGAAGAAAGCGCTGATGAGCCTTTCCGATGGGAATATGCAAATAAGCGTCGCGAATGTCGATTGACACCAAAAAATCGTTCTGTGACAGAGCCGCCACAACGGAACGAAGCGACTCCATGCGAAATTTCCGGGCATGGACATGCCGGTTTAATCGCTTGAGATCCAGAATCGGGCGAAATTTGTTCTCCTTTTTGGGAACTATAAAAAGGTTGGAATAAAAACCTTTCCCTCGGTCCTCTGACGGAACCGGTATCACTACACCCTTTTGTAGCAGAGATTCGACCTCTCGCTGTAGAGCGACAACAAGCTCGGGTTCCGACGGAACGCGAGATTGACAAAAAACATTTGGGGGTCGAGAAACAAACTCTATGAAATAGCCTGCCGACACTATCCGCGTTACCCAGGAATCTGGAACGCGAGCCATCCAAGTCTCCTTGAAAAGAAGCAGGCGACCCCCCACTCGAGAATCCTCGAGTGGACCCCTGGCGTCAATCCGACTTTGCGGGCTTCTTGTCAAGTTCCCGCTTGTCCTGGCGGAAACTCTGCTTCCAGGGAGTACGAGTTTTCTGAGAGGATTTCTTTCCTGAGAAGGAAAGACGACCCGATCCCCACGAGGAGTGACTAGATCGTCCTCGGCCCCGAAAGGACCGCCGACCACTATAGACACCAGGCTTACTGGACACCGAGGCCATGGCCCTTCGCTGTGGTAATGCTGATTCCTTCGCCTTAGCCTTGGAAATCAGCTCTGTGAGGTCGGATCCAAAAAGATGGCCACCCTTGTAAGGTAAGGCCAACAACCCTTGTTTGGAAACTGCGTCCCCGGCCCACTGTCTGAGCCATAAAGCTCTTCTGACTGTGACCGCCGAAGCTTGCGCTTTGGCCAGCAGAGATGCCGTATCCAGACCGGCATCAAAGATATAACAGGCTGCCGTTTCTAACCATTCACAAGTTTCCCGTATCTCAGATAACGGAGATTCATTTTGCAACTCCGTCTTCAGACGTGCCAGCCAACTTAGAGAAGCTCTAGCAGCACACATGGATCCTAGCACTGCTCGGAATCCATGACCCGCAGCCTCATAGCTTGCTTTTGCCGCCAATTCTGCCTTTCTATCCAAAGGCTCCTGTAAGCTCGCTTTTCCCTTAATAGGGAGTAGTGAGGATTTACTAAGCTGAGATAAAGACACATCCACTTCAGGAGCAGAAGTCCAATTATCCTTTAACTCCGCAGAGCAAGGATAAAGTGTATCAAAGAAATGCGTTCCATGAAAACGCTTATCTGGACATAGACGTTCCTCCTCTATTACACTATTAAGCTCCTCCAGAGCTGGCAATGTTGTGCGCGAAGCACGGGACTCCTGGAACATGCGTGCTGATTTACCAGGACGACTAGTTACCTCCTCCGGTAACTGTAGTATATCTCTCATGGCTTCAATTAATGCCTCCGTACGCTTCGCCATAGAGGAACGCCCCTGCGGCTCGTCCGCATCTGAATCGGATATTTCTCCATCCGAATTTAAAGGGGAACTCTGTCCAAAATCAGATACATCTGACTCGCTCCGTATAGAGGCCGGTAACGGCCTGCGTCGCTTCCTCTGAGAGGAATTAGCAGACACATATTGACCTAAAAGGTCAGACAAGTTGTTGATCGATCGAGCGATATCGTCCAATTTTCCACCGCTGTCGACCGCAGCGCTAGACGCTGTGGAGGTCTGCGTATCTGATTGCCGTAATGGCACTGGGACGTGATCCGCGGCATCTGAACTCTGTTCAGACATGTCTCACCTGTATGAGCAGGTCAAAGCGGTAATACCAGCAAAAACTATGCGGTTTTTTATTTATTTATTTTTATTTTTTTTTAAACGCTGAAGGGTTAACGCTCCACCAGGCAGGGTTACCCCAGCGGTATTCAGTCAAAAAAATTTAGCTGGTAGAAATAACCCTCAGAGGGGTTAATATTGCAAACTCACCACAATATATATATTTGTGAGCCCCAGCCAATTTTATGTCTCTAATGAGACTGCAGCTGCAGGATAGCGATTGCTGCGCTGCGGGGTGAGGAATCAGCACTCACCCAGCTGGCCGTGGTGTCTTATGAGGAGAGGAGCGGTCTGAGGAGCCCAGGAGCCTGTGTAATGGCCGCCACAGTGAGGGAGTCGCAGGAGAAACGCCAGAGCGCGCGTCTTCCTGCTCAGAAGACCGGGAATAGTTAGGCCACGCCCCCTGCTAGCTCAAATAATGAGCGCGAACTCCCCCGCTCCTGCTCCCTCTCTGTCCTGCAGCTATCTGCCTGCGGACAAAAAATCACCACATCTACTTGTAACAGCGCTGTCACTGCAGCACTGAAGCATACTGACATACAAGTAATAGCGCTGCTCACTCAGACGCTAAAGCATACTGATATACATGTAATAGCGCTGTCACAGCAGCACTGAAGCATACTGACATACAAGTAATAGCGCTGTCACAGCAGCACTGAAGCATACTGACATTACATGTAGTAGCGCTGTCACAGCAGCACTGAAGCATACTGACATACATGTAATAGCGCTGTCACAGCAGCACTGAAGCATACTGACATACATGTAGTAGCGCTGTCACAGCAGCACTGAAGCATACTGACATTACATGTAGTAGCGCTGTCACCGCAGCACTGAAGCATACTGACATACATGTAGTAGCGCTGTCACCGCAGCGCTGAAGCATACTGACATACATGTAATAGCGCTGTCACAGCAGCGCTGAAGCATACTGACATACATGTAGTAGTGCTGTCACAGCAGCACTGAAGCATACTGACATACATGTAATAGCGCTGTCACAGCAGCACTGAAGCATACTGACATACATGTAATAGTGCTGTCACCGCAGCACTGAAGCATACTGACATACATGTAGTAGTGCTGTCACAGCAGCACTGAAGCATACTGACATACATGTAGTAGCGCTGTCACAGCAGCGCTGAAGCATACTGACATACATGTAGTAGCGCTGTCACAGCAGCGCTGAAGCATACTGACATACATGTAATAGCGCTGTCACAGCAGCACTGAAGCATACTGACATACATGTAATAGTGCTGTCACAGCAGCGCTGAAGCATACTGCCATACATGTAATAGCGCTGTCACAGCAGCACTGAAGCATACTGACATACATGTAATAGCGCTGTCACAGCAGCACTGAAGCATACTGACATACATGTAGTAGCGCTGTCACAGCAGCACTGAAGCATACTGACATACATGTAATAGCGCTGTCACAGCAGCGCTGAAGCATACTGACATACATGTAATAGCGCTGTCACAGCAGCACTGAAGCATACTGACATACATGTAATAGCGCTGTCACAGCAGCACTGAAGCATACTGACATACAAGTAATAGCGCTGTCACAGCAGCGCTGAAGCATACTGACATACAAGTAATAGCGCTGTCACAGCAGCACTGAAGCATACTGACATACATGTAATAGCGCTGTCACAGCAGCACTGAAGCATACTGACATACATGTAATAGTGCTGTCACCAGCAGCGCTGAAGCATACTGCCATACATGTAATAGCGCTGTCACAGCAGCACTGAAGCATACTGACATACATGTAATAGTGCTGTCACAGCAGCACTGAAGCATACTGACATACATGTAATAGCGCTGTCACGCAGCGCTGAAGCATACTGACATACAAGTAATAGCGCTGTCACAGCGCACTGAAGCATACTGACATACATGTAGTATAGCGTTGTCACACGCAGCGCTGAAGCATACTGACATACATGTAATAGCGCTGTCACAGCAGCACTGAAGCATACTGACATACATGTAATAGCGCTGTCACCGCAGCCTGAAGCATACTGACATACATGTAATAGTGCTGTCACAGCAGCGCTGAAGCATACTGACATACATGTAATAGCGCTGTCACAGCAGCACTGAAGCATACTGACATACATGTAATAGTGCTGTCACAGCAGCACTGAAGCATACTGACATACATGTAATAGTGCTGTCACAGCAGCCTGAAGCATACTGACATCAAGTAATAGCGCTGTCACAGCAGCACTGAAGCATACTGACATACATGTATAGGCTGTCACAGCAGCACTGAAGCATACTGACATACATGTAATAGCGCTGTCACCGCAGCGCTGAAGCATACTGACATACAAGTAATAGCGCTGCCCACAGCAGCACTGAAGCATACTGACATACAGTATAGCGTGTCACAGCAGCGCTGAAGCATACTGACATACATGTAATAGCGCTGTCACAGCAGCACTGAAGCATACTGACATACAGTAATAGTGCTGTCACGGCAGCGCTGAAGCATACTGCCATACATGTAATAGCGCTGTCACAGCAGCACTGAAGCATACTGACATACATGTAATAGTGCTGTCACAGCAGCGCTGAAGCATACTGACATACAAGTAATAGCGCTGTCACAGCAGCACTGAAGCATACTGACATACAAGTAATAGCGCTGTCACAGCAGCACTGAAGCATACTGACATACATTTAGTAGCGCTGTCACGCAGCACTGAAGCATACTGACATACAAGTAATAGCGCTGTCACAGCAGGCCTGAAGCATACTGACATACAGTAATAGCGCTGTCACAGCAGCACTGAAGCATACTGACATACAAGTAATAGCGCTGTCACAGCAGCACTGAAGCATACTGACATACATGTAATAGCGCTGTCACAGCAGCACTGAAGCATACTGACATACAAGTAATAGCGCTGTCCACCGCAGCACTGAAGCATACTGACATACATGTAATAGCGCTGTCACAGCAGCACTGAAGCATACTGACATACATGTAATAGCGCTGTCACAGCAGCGCTGAAGCATACTGACATACAAGTAATAGCGCTGTCACCGCAGCACTGAAGCATACTGACATACATGTAATAGCGCTGTCACAGCAGCACTGAAGCATACTGACATACAAGTAATAGCGCTGTCACCGCAGCACTGAAGCATACTGACATACAAGTAATAGCGCTGTCACGCAGCACTGAAGCATACTGACATACATGTAATAGCGCTGTCACAGCAGCACTGAAGCATACTGACATACATGTAATAGCGCTGTCACAGCAGCACTGAAGCATACTGACATACATGTAATAGCGCTGTCACAGCAGCACTGAAGCATACTGACATACAAGTAATAGCGCTGTCACAGCAGCACTGAAGCATACTGACATACATGTATAGCGCTGTCACCGCAGCACTGAAGCATACTGACATACATGTAATAGCGCTGTCACAGCAGCACTGAAGCATACTGACATACATGTAATAGCGCTGTCACAGCAGCACTGAAGCATACTGACATACAAGTAATAGCGCTGTCACAGCAGCACTGAAGCATACTGACATACAAGTAATAGCGCTGTCACCCAGCACTGAAGCATACTGACATACATGTAATAGCGCTGTCACAGCAGCACTGAAGCATACTGACATACATGTAATAGCGCTGTCACAGCAGCACTGAAGCATACTGACATACATGTAATAGCGCTGTCACAGCAGCACTGAAGCATACTGACATACAAGTAATAGCGCTGTCACAGCAGCACTGAAGCATACTGACATACAATGTAATAGCGCTGTCACCGCAGCACTGAAGCATACTGACATACATGTAATAGCGCTGTCAGCAGCCAGCACCTGAAGAATGCTCAATCTGAAGAACTGACATACATGTATAGCGCTGTCACAGCAGCACTGAAGCATACTGACATACATGTAGTAGGCTGTTCACAGCAGCACTGAAGCATACTGACATACATGTAATAGCGCTGTCACAGCAGCACTGAAGCATACTGACATACATGTAATAGCGCTGTCACGCAGCCTGAAGCATACTGACATACATGTAATAGCGCTGTCACAGCAGCGCTGAAGCATACTGACATACATGTAATAGCGCTGTCACAGCAGCACTGAAGCATACTGACATACAAGTAATAGCGCTGTCACAGCAGCACTGAAGCATACTGACATACAAGTAATAGCGCTGTCACAGCAGCACTGAAGCATACTGACATACATGTAATAGCGCTGTCACAGCAGCACTGAAGCATACTGACATACATGTAATAGCGCTGTCACAGCAGCGCTGAAGCATACTGACATACATGTAATAGCGCTGTCACGCAGCACTGAAGCATACTGACATACATGTAATAGCGCTGTCACCGCAGCACTGAAGCATACTGACATACATGTAATAGCGCTGTCACAGCAGCACTGAAGCATACTGACATACATGTAATAGTGCTGTCACAGCAGCGCTGAAGCATACTGCATACATGTAATAGCGCTGTCACCAGCAGCACTGAAGCATACTGACATACAGTAATAGGCTGTCACAGCAGCATGAAGCATACTGACATACATGTAATAGCGCTGTCACAGCAGCGCTGAAGCATACTGACATACATGTATAGCGCTGTCACAGCAGCACTGAAGCATACTGACATACATGTAATAGCGCTGTCACAGCAGCACTGAAGCATACTGACATACATGTAATAGCGCTGTCACAGCAGCGCTGAAGCATACTGACATACATGTAATAGCGCTGTCACAGCAGCACTGAAGCATACTGACATACATGTAATAGCGCTGTCACAGCAGCACTGAAGCATACTGACATACATGTAATAGCGCTGTCACAGCAGCGCTGAAGCATACTGACATACATGTAATAGCGCTGTCACAGCAGCACTGAAGCATACTGACATACATGTAATAGCGCTGTCACAGCAGCACTGAAGCATACTGACATACAAGTAATAGCGCTGTCACCGCAGCACTGAAGCATACTGACATACATGTAATAGCGCTGTCACCGCAGCACTGAAGCATACTGACATACATGTAACAGCGCTGTCACAGCAGCACTGAAGCATACTGACATACAAGTAATAGCGCTGTCACAGCAGCGCTGAAGCATACTGCCATACAAGTAATAGCGCTGTCACCGCAGCGCTGAAGCATACTGACATACATGTAATAGCGCTGTCACAGCAGCGCTGAAGCATACTGACATACATGTAGTAGCGCTGTCACAGCAGCACTGAAGCATACTGACATACATGTAGTAGCGCTGTCACAGCAGCGCTGAAGCATACTGCCATACAAGTAATAGCGCTGTCACCGCAGCGCTGAAGCATACTGACATACATGTAATAGCGCTGTCACAGCAGCGCTGAAGCATACTGACATACATGTAATAGCGCTGTCACAGCAGCGCTGAAGCATACTGACATACATGTAATAGCGCTGTCACAGCAGCGCTGAAGCATACTGACATACATGTAGTAACGCTGTCACAGCAGCGCTGAAGCATACTGACATACAAGTAATAGCGCTGCTCATTCAGACGCTAAAGCACTCACACATTATTATAATAAAAATTTTGTGTGGAGTACTCACCAGCCAAGGCGCCACAGGGACCCTCAGGGGTTTCTGGCGCAGTGCCCATGCTTCCCCCCAGGGCGGGAAGCGCAGTGACCGCACGTGTGGTTTGCGTCCCGCCAGGGAAGCTCTCCTCATCCCCCAGGGCCGGCAAGGATTCTGCAGGGACTTTGAGTAAATACAGATCCGCCAAGGGAGAGGTTGGGGTACAGCAGCGCTGGTACCCTGAGACCTCTAGACCAACTAGTGATCCAAGTCTCTTGTCCGAATATAAAATAATAAAATCTTCTGAGGAGCTGCATTAGCAGCGACCATCCTCTGGACCTCAAATCTTAGACTGGAGCTGAGTAGGAGGAGCCCGAGCTGGAGGGGCCAGCCAGTCAACACGCTTTTGATCTGAGGTAACATCCTGATCTGGGGCTCCGCCTACCCATCAGTAATGAATACTGTGGCTCTCTTCCTTCCATCTGCAGCTGAAATACCAACCTTCAATTGAAGATTTAGCTTATGAAATTCAGCAACAAAAAAGTCACTAATAGGGAGGTTAGTTAAAGAGGACCTGTCATCCGGACGACATAGCAGCTATGTACACAGTTAATGGAGGAGAGGGGGTCCTCCGGATGACAGGTCCTCTTTAAAGAATTCCCCTCCCCCTCACTTATCTTAGTTCACGACACCCCACACAAGTTAAATAATATCAAGACCAACAAAAGAAAACGACTGACAGATGAACAAAGAAGTCACTACTAAGCAGGTAAGTTAAATAATTAGTTTTTATACATTTTTGTTATTTAAACTATAAATATCGCGAAATTATGTTTTTTTTTTCTCGAAGTGACACACCGCACGAGTTATGCTTGTTTTTTTGGCAAATTTTGACACACCGAGCTAAAAAGGTTGCCCATCACTGGACTAGACCAAGGAGAGTCACTGGATGTGGTAGATCGTGATTTTTCCAAAGTGTTTGATACCGTGCCACACAAGAGGTTGGTACACAAAATGAGAATACTGGGTCTGGGGGAAAATGTGTGTAAATGGGTAAGTAACTGGCTTAGTAATAGAAAGCAGAGGGGGGTTATAAATGGTATATTCTCTAACTGGGTCGCTGTGACCAGTGGGGACCGCAGGGGTCGCTGTGACCAGTGGGGACCGCAGGAGGCGCTGTGACCAGTGGGGACCGCAGGGGTCGCTGTGACCAGTGGGGACCGCAGGGGGCGCTGTGACCAGTGGGGACCGCAGGGGGTGCTGTGACCAGTGGGGACCGCAGGGGGCGCTGTGACCAGTGGGGACCGCAGGGGTCGCTGTGACCAGTGGGGACCGCAGGGGGCGCTGTGACCAGTGGGGACCGCAGGGGTCGCTGTGACCAGTGGGGACCGCAGGGGTCGATGTGACCAGTGGGGACCGCAGGGGTCGCTGTGACCAATGGGGACCGCAGGGGGCGCTGTGACCAGTGGGGACCGCAGGGGTCGCTGTGACCAGTGGGGACCGCAGGGGTCGCTGTGACCAGTGGGGACCGCAGGGGGCGCTGTGACCAGTGGGGACCGCAGGGGGCGCTGTGACCAGTGGGGACCGCAGGGGGTGCTGTGACCAGTGGGGACCGCAGGGGGCGCTGTGACCAGTGGGGACCGCAGGGGGCGCTGTGACCAGTGGGGACCGCAGGGGTCGGTGTGACCAGTGGGGACCGCAGGGGGCGCTGTGACCAGTGGGGACGCAGGGGGCGCTGTGACCAGTGGGGACCGCAGGGGGTGCTGTGACCAGTGGGGACCGCAGGGGGTGCTGTGACCAGTGGGGACCGCAGGGGGCGCTGTGACCAGTGGGGACCGCAGGGGTCGGTGTGACCAGTGGGGACCGCAGGGGGCGCTGTGACCAGTGGGGACCGCAGGAGGCGCTGTGACCAGTGGGGACCGCAGGGGTCGGTGTTGGAACCTATTCTCTTCAACATATTTATTAACGATCTGGTAGAAGGTTTACACAGTAAAATATCAATATTTGTAGATACAAAACTATAAACACCCAAAATCCTATCCATGATAAGACAAGACAATAAGAGCAAATTAAATTGATGAAAAAAATCACTTTTATTTATCAAAATTCAAGACATATTATAAATCCAATCATTCTATCAAAAAGGTGCAGGATAAAAGAGGAACGGTTTAAGCTTCCTTAATAATGAATTTTGCTGCATGGTAAGGCCTCAACAACCACCATATGTAAAAAACAGCCTATGCTAAACATGATTGCTTACCTAAAAAGCTAATGTCACCGGGAAATCAACAATTCTTAACCATAATACATATTTACATATTTCAGGACGCAATGCCTAATTAATATATCTCTGGTATGTCTTTCAATCATCAGTTCTGACCTCAGTCATAATCAATAGACACCAGACTATATATAACTAACTTGATCATACACCCGGTAGACAAAGCTGTAAAGCACATAAGCCAATGTGGAAGTTACCGGAACCATTACCTGGATCCCAGCAGCGTTAGAAGGAATGGTTGGAGCTTCCGTCCCTCTGCCCCGACGTGCACGTTTCGCCCATATTTATATATGTCTTGAATTTTGATAAATAAAAGTGATTTTTTTCATCAATTTAATTTGCTCTTCTTGTCTTATCATGGACAGGATTTTGGGTGTTTATTGATTATTGTTTAGAGCAGATACTTTTCATTAATTATAGGCGTTTAGGGGAAATAGATACAAAACTATGTAAAGCAGTCAGTACAAGAGAAGATAGTATTCTGCTACAGATGGATCTGGATAAGTTGGAAACTTGGGCTGAAAGGTGGCAGATGGGGTGTAACAATGATAAATGTAAGGTTATACACATAGGAAGAAGGAATCAATATCACCATTACACACTGAACGGGAAACCACTGGGTAAATCTGACATGGAGAAGGACTTGGGGATCATACTGTGTACAGTTTTGGGCACCGGTGCTCAGCAAGGATATAATGGAACTAGAGCGAGTACAAAGGAGGGCAGCAAAATTAATAAAGGGGATGGGAGAACTACAATACCCAGAGAGATTAGCAAAATTAGGATTATTTAGCCTAGAAAAAAGACATCTGAGGAGCGATCTAATAACCATGTATAAGTATATAAGGGGACAATACAAATATCTCTCCGAGGATCTGTTTATACCAAGGAAGGTGACGGTCACAAGGGGCATTCTCTGCGTCTGAGGAGAGAAGGTTTCTCCACCAACATAGAAGAGGATTCTTTACTGTTAGGGCAGTGAGAATCTGGAATTCCTTGCCGGAGGAGGTGGTGATGACGAACTCAGTCGAGGGGTTCAAGAGAGGCCTGGATGTCTTCCTGGAGTGTAACAATATTGTATGTTACAGTTATTAGGTTCTTTAGAAGGATGCAGATCTGGGGATTTATTCTGACGGAATATAGGCTGAGCTGGATGGACAAATGTGTTTTTTTCGGCCTTGCTATGTTACAAGCATAGGGAGAGATTGCTCAGCTGCTAGGGAGAGTCTTTAGGCCTCTTGATAACATAAAAGCCCTTTTCAGGGCTACCTGCAGTGTATGCTAGGTCAGTGTAGAGTAGGGAGAGAGAGATACTCGAGCAGGGACAGTTTAAAGGAGCCGGTCACTAGCTCCATAATACCACCAAAAAATAGCTTTTTCAGAGCTGAAGACACACAACAAAATCAGAGTACAGGGATGGAGAGATTGTGTATTAGGTAGGGAGTGGTTAAAGTGTTCTTCCAGTATCCATCTTAAAACAGCTCTTGTTAGAGGCAAAGCAATATTTTTCCAGCACACAGAGTACTAGCATTTAATGCCGCCTTTTTTTTAAAGCACCGGTCTATTTTCCCCTCTGTTTTGGGGTCAGAGCCTGGCTTCTGCTGTCCACATTAGTCCACTCGAAAAGGCATTTAGTGCCCTCTGCAAAGCAGTAGTCCAAACATTTCCTACCGCCTGCTACCAAGCACGCACCAGGCCATTTTGCCGCTGTCTTTGGGGTCTGGTTAACCTATCATATGTTGGCGAGGATTAGTGAGCAGCAGAGGGCAGGAGCTGAATACCAGCTTCTACATGCCCGTCAGACTGAGTCAGCCACCACACATAACTCTCGAGTGGGTGAGGATCGCTGACATTTGTGAGGTTCTTGAGAACTTTGAGTACTGCACCAACCTCGTGAGCGGTGATCAGGCTATGATCAGCGTTACCATCCCGCTGCTGTGTCTCTTGAAACAATCACTGCATAATCTCAAAGAGGAAGCTTTGAGAGCCCAGCATGTTGGTATGGAGCCAGATTTCACAATGGGTGACACTACCCAGGCAATATTCTGAGGCAACACTGGGTGATGAGAAGGATGAGGAGGGAGAGGACTTGTTTTTCTGTGCTACCGAGGGGACTCCTAATGCTATAGAGGGGACATCCAACCCAAGTTTCATGTCTGTGCACTCTGGATGGGCTGGAGAGGAGGAGTAGGAGGCGAGTCAGCGTGAGGAGAGCATGGGCACTGTTCCTACTGTTGGGGACACAGAACATTTGCCTTTTTGCAGGTTGGCTAACATGGCACACTTCATGTGTAAGTGTCTGTGGCAAGACCCTCGCGTGATACACATTTTATCCAACAACCAATACTGGTTGGCCACCTTTCTTGATCCACGGTACAAGGAGAAATTTACTTCTCTCCTTTCGGAGTCACCAAAGAGTTTTACAATAGAATCATTCAAGAGGGCCGTTGTAGATCAGCTGCTGAAAACGTCACCCTCAGACAATGCTGGTGGCAGAGGTAGCGGCTGTTTTCAACAAAGGGATAATGGGGAGAGACACGAACACCAGGCCCAACAGAGGTGGGGGAAAATGTGCACAAATTGGGCAATTTTCAATAAATCAGCACAACAGCAAGGGCTATCTGTGCCTGTAACAATGCCAAGGAGGGAGAAGTTGCAGAACATGGCCAAGGGGTACTTAAGTGACCATAGGTGCGTCCTTTCTGACGCTTCAGTTCCGTTTAATTATTGGGCGTCAAAGCTGAACACTTGGCCCGACCTCTCCTTATATGCCTTGGAGGTGCTGGCCTGCCCGGCTGCTAGTGTGATGTCAGAGCGTGCTTTCAGTTCCACTGGGTCAATCATCAGTGATAGGCGCACACGCCTCTCCACGGAAAATGCAGACAGACTTACTCTGATTAAATTCAACGAGGACGGGATATCTCCACAGTTTGCAATCCCTCCAGATAACAGCAAGCCAACCTAAATTCACCAAAAATGCTGATTCATGCTCCTGCTGTTAACGTCAACCCCTTCCCTTAAAAACGTCCTATTTCCTTTCTCCGTCAACCATGACTCAAGTCCAAAGGGATAATTTTTACAAACCCTATTTACATTGTGCAGTGGACAAGCCAGGACAGTATTCCTACTCCAGCCTAACTACTATTTTGATTGGAGGCCCTTGGGATGGTGGCTTCATGCGTCAACCATGACTCAGCTAATAGGGCTAATTTTTACAAACCCTATGCACATTGTGCAGTGGACAAATCTTGAATGTAGAGTAGTCCTACCAAACTAATATTTGTCATTGGAGGCCCTTGTGACAGGTTGTCCCACATTGTGACTGAGATAGGGGATACATATTCAATAGAAATGTACACTGACTGTTGATGACCGAGTGATGGCCCTCTGAAAACCTGAATTGAGGCCCACAACTACTACAGTCGTCCAGCGTAGATAATGTTTGTCAGGGGAGGCCCTTGTCACGGTATCTTCCTGCATCTATGACACAACCCCCAGGAGTAATTTTTTGAAATACGATGCACATTCTGCACTCGACCAAGTAGTTCAGTATCAAGAAATCTTCTCTTCCGAAATACTGTGGGGAATATTGTCAATACTCCAACCCATCCTGGAGGGGGGCACCATATATCCTTTGTCCATTGACTTGCCCAAGAGATATAATTGAGCTCGTCATCCAGTTGACTAGTGCAGATTTATTTTTCTGGTTCACAGAGTTCACCCAAACCTGAGGCTCACAGGCCGCACTCACTGCTACCTTCTAATACTCCATGTCTCTTGCCCTTTTTCCATGTAGTCTCTGCCCTTAAATGAGTTAAATAATAGGGTGAGGGACGTACTATATGAATAGGTGAGGGCCCTTCCAAACGTATGTTACTAGTATTGCGATTCTGAATATTACGGTACTCGCTCATTACCATGCGTGATCACACAATGGCGCCAGCTGGGCAGATTTCAGCAGGGGTGGATGGCGGCGCTGTACCTTTAATGCTGCGGTCCCGGCGTACTGCCTGCTGATGGCATCACCATTGTTGGCCCACATCATCTGATACAGTCGATAGCACTTCATGGGCAGTGGCTGCTCGGGGGGAAGGACCCCCAGCTTCTTCAGCTGAAAAAAACACCAGAACCTGTAACAATGTCAGCGCAGTTGGCCCCCATGGACAGCACTGCTCTCAGACCCCATTAGCATTCCCTGCCCGCCATCTGGGGGCTTGTGTGTCTTTTTTCCTCTCTGCAGGGGGCTTCACTAATACACCACCCTGCAGACAGGCTGGAGAATGGGCTTCTGGAACCTTCTTCATACTTTGAGCTACCTGTAGCAAATATTTAAGGAGGTGTGAGCACTTCTGCTGTTGGGGACAGATCATAGAGCAGTCACCACTCGGACTACCAGAGACGGGGGATCATCGCACACATAGTACTGGTCACCCAGCTGGATTAAAGACGCTTTTCTAAGAACCAGTGTCATATTTTCCTTGGGGTCAGATTATCCGGTGTCACCCCGAATTTGTTCCTATCTCTACTTGCCCTGTCACACCCCCGTCAAACCGCACATCATCGGTCTGTCGTCCCTACCTGCCCTGTCACACACCCCGTCACACCGTCCATCACCAGTCTGTTGTTACCTACCTGCCCTGTCACACCGCACATCATCGGTCTGTCGTCCCTACCTGCCCTGTCACACCGTCCATCATCAGTCTGTTGTACCTACCTGCCCTGTCACACACCCCGTCACACCGCACATCATCGGTCTGTCGTCCCTACCTGCCCTGTCACACACCCCGTCACACGCACATCATCGGTCTGTCGTCCCTACCTGCCTGTCACACCGCACATCATTGGTCTGTCGTCCCTACCTGCCCTATCACACACCCCGTCACACCACACATCACCAGTCTGTCGTCCCTACCTGTCATGTCACACACCCCGTCACACCGTCCATCACCAGTCTGTTGTACCTACCTACCCTGTCACACCGCACATCATCGGTCTGTCGTCCCTACCTGCCCTGTCACACCCCCCGTCACACCGCACATCATCGGTCTGTCGTCCCTACCTGCCCTGTCACACACCCCGTCACACCGCACATCATCGGTCTGTCGTCCCTACCTGCCCTGTCACACCGCACATCATTGGTCTGTCGTCCCTACCTGCCTGTCACACACCCGTCACACCGCCTCACCAGTCTGTTGCCTACTCCCTCTCACCGCACCTGTCAGTCACCACCCCTGTCACACCGCACATCAATTGGTCTGTCGTCCTACCTGCCCTATCACACACCCCGTCACACACACATCACAGTCTGTCGTCCCTACCTGCTGTCACACACCCCGTCCACACCGCACATCACAGTCTGTCGTCCCTACCTGCCCTGTCACACACCCGTCACACCCACATCATCGGTCTGTCGTCCCTACCTGCCCTGTCAACCGCACATCATTGTCTGTCGTCCTACCTGCCTTGTCACACACCCTCACACCGTCCTCACCGTCTGTCGTCCCTACCTGCCCTGTCACACACCGTCACCCATCATTGGTCTGTCGTCCCTACCTGCCCTGTCACACACCCGTCACACCACACATCACCAGTCTGTCGTCCTACCTGCCCTGTCACACACCCGCACACACAGGTCTGTCGTCCCTACCTGCCGTGTCACACCGACATCATTGGTCTGTCGTCCCTACCTGCCCTTCACACACCCCGTCACACCCACATCACCAGTCTGTCGTCCCTACCTGCCATGTCACACACCCCGCCAACAGTACATCACCGTCTGTCGTCCCTACCTGCCCTGTCACACACCCCATCACACCGTCCGTCACCAGTCTGTCTGTCCTACTGCCCTGTCACACACCCCATCACACCGCACATCATTGGTCTGTCGTCCCTACCTGCCCTGTCACACACCCGTCACACCACACATCACCAGTCTGTCGTCCTACCTGCCCTGTCACACCGCACATCACGTCTGTCGTCCCTACCTGCCCTGTCACACACCCGTCACCATCGGTCTGTCGTCCCTACCTGCCGTGTCACACCGCACATCATTGGTCTGTCGTCCCTACCTGCCTGTCACACACCCTCGTCACACACCGCACATCATCGGTCTGTCGTCCCTACCTGCCCTGTCCACACACACCCCACGTACACAACCCGCCACCTCAACGGTCTGTCGTCCCTACCTGCCGTGTCACACCGCACATCATCGGTCTGTCGTCCCTACCTGCCCTGTCACACACCCGTCACACCGCACATCATCGGTCTGTCGTCCCTACCTGCCATGTCACACCCCACCACCGCGTCTCCTACCGCCTTCACACGCAGCTCTCTGTCGTCCCTACCTGCCTGTCACACCGCACATCATTGGTCTGTCGTCCCTACCTGCCCTGTCACACACCCCGTCATACCACACATCACCAGTCCGTCGTCCCTGCCTGCCCTGTCACACACCCCATCACACACTGCACATTACCGGTCTGTCATCCCTGCCTGCCCTGTCACACACCCCGTCACACCATTTATCACCAGTCTGTCGTCCCTGCCTGCCCTGTCACACACCCGTCACACACTGCATATCACAGTCTGTCGTCCCTATCTGCCCTGTCACACACCCCGTCACACCGTCCATCACCTGTCTGTCGTCCCAGCTTGCCCTGTCACACACCCCATCACACACTGCACATCACCAGTCTGTCGTCCCTATCTGCCCTGTCAAACACCCCATCATACCTTACATCACCTGTCTGTTGTCCCTGCCTGCCCTGTCACACACCCCGTCACACCGTCCTCACCAGTCTGTCGTCCCTGCCTGCCTGTCACACACCCATCACACACTGCACATTACCCGTCTGTCATCCCTGCCTGCTCTGTCACACACCCCGTCACACCGTCCATCACCTGTCTGTCGTCCCTGCCTGCCCTGTCACACACCCATCACCCACTGCACATTACCGGTTTGTCATCCCTGCCTGCCCTGTCACACACCCGTCACACCGTCCATCACCTGTCTGTCGTCCCTGCCTGCCCTGTCACACACCCCATCACACACTGCACATTACCGGTTTGTCATCCCTGCCTGCCCTGTCACACACCCGTCACACCGTCCATCACCGGTCTGTCATCCCTGCCTGCCCTGTCACACACCCCGGTCACACCGTCCATCACCAGTCTGTCGTCCCTGCCTGCCCTGTCACACCCCCGGTCACACCGTCCATCACCAGTCTGTCGTCCCTGCCTGCCCTGTCACACACCCCATCACACATGAACATTACCAGGCTGTCATCCCTGCCTGCCCTGTCACACACCCCGTCACACCGTCCATCACCAGTCTGTCATCCCTGCCTGCCCTGTCACACACCCAGTCACACCGTCCAACACCTGTCTGTCGTCTCTACCTGCCCTGTCACACACCCCGTCACACCGTTCATCACCTGTCTGTCGTCCCTACCTGCCCTATCACACACCCCATCACACCCTACATCCTGGTCTGTCGTCCCTGTCTGCTTTGTCACACACCCTGTCACACTGCACATCATCGGGCTGTTGTCCATGTCTGCATTGCCAAACGCCCCATCACACCGTATATCACCAATGAAATTATTGGAAGTTTCCAAAATATTGTGGGTCGGCAATGGGTATGCTCTTAAGAGGGTTGAGCTACAGAAGCGTATCAAGCTATGGACCCTCTGTGTCACTGCGGTGAGTATGAGGACATTAGGCACATCGTCCTGGTACATTATGCGGTACTTCCAGGACTCTGCTCTGATCACTAGCTTGTAATGGGAAGGCTCTTTTAAAATGTATGTCCATAGGATCAAACAAGTATTTTATCGCTGGCTGAGGGAGAACGCTGGAGACCGTCCTAGAAATCATGTTAAAAGAGCAGTTTTAAGCCCTGCTGCGGAGTTAAAGGAATGGGTGCGCCAAGAGAAACCAACTTAGCTGATGACGTTCTCACTACTAAGCCTCAGTGGAAAAAGCTGAAGGAGGATGAAAAGAGCTACCCTACCATCGTTGGTCCCACGGTCCTTCAATCCACAATGTTCACCCTCCCAACTAGACCACGAACGAATGCTTCTACCCATGTGAATCACCTTCCAGCTAGTCCCTACCTCATCCTCCGGAATGTAACTGGGAGGGAAAGTAATAGAGCGCAGATGTTATGGGCATCTGCAGGCCACAAGCCCAGCTATCCCAACAACCATCTGTGCACCTTCACATGGATATCAGCCTCCGGGATCTCTTACCTCCATCACCAGAATGAAAATGGGAAGGAGTGCGACAGCACACATTACCGATGTGGGCAGCCTGGGCACCTGCAAGACACCTGCCCTGCCTACTGAGGAATGAGCCTGCACAAAATCAGTCTATTAATTATCTACAGCAAGCTACAATGGAGGAAGAGGTGTCATCACTCAAGAGTTGGCTTACCAAATGACTCAGACACCCAATGATTGAACACAAGGAGTTTATGGGGTGCAGGACACAGCGATGAGTTCCTCTAATCATCAAGCAAAGCGATAACAGGAGGTCATGCTGATGGTTTGTCCATGCAGGAGGAGCCATGAATCACCGCCATGAGTCATGTCAGCCATTTCTACGTGTACTTGACATGGACCTTTTGAGGTCACTTATTTGTACATACTTTGAGGGGAAAGGGGTTGTAACAATCAGCCTACATTAGCATTCCCTGTCCTGGGTCTGGTGGGGCCATGTGTTTTTTGTTCCTTCCTGCAGGGGACTTCCCTGATATACAGTCCTGCAGACTGGTCAGAGTCTGGACTTCATGGACTCTCTTCAATGCCTTGAATGAAATCTACAGTGGAGGCCAAAAGTATTGGTACCCCTGCAATTCTGTCAGATAATACTCAGTGTCTTCCTGAAAATGATTGCAATCACAAATTATTTGCTAATTTTATCTTCATTTAATTTGCTTGCAAGGAAAAAACACAAAAGAGAATGTAGCAAAAATCAAATCCTTGATCATTTCACACAAAACTTCAAAAATGGGGCAGACAAAATTATTGGCACCCTCAGCCTAATACTTGGTTGCACAACCTTTAGCCAAAATAACTGCGAACAACCGCTTCCGGTAACCATCAATGAGTTTCTTACAATGCTCTGCTGGAATTGTAGACCATTCTTCTTTGGCAAACTGCTCCAGGTCCCTGATATTAGAAGGGTGCCTTCTCCAAACTGCCATTTTGAGATCTCTCCACAGGTGTTCTATGGGATTCAGGTCTGGACTCATTGCTGGCCACCTTAGAAGTCTCCAGTGCTTTCTCTCAATTCTCTCAAACCATTTTATAGTGCTTTTGGAAATGTGTTTTGGGTCATTGTCCTGCTAGAAGACCCATGACCTCTGAGGGAGACCCAGATTTCTCACACTGGGCCCTACATTATGCTGCAAAATTTGTTGGTAGTCTTCAGACTTCATAATGCCATGCACATGGGCAAGCAGTCCAGTGCCAGAGGCAGCAAAGCAACCCCAAAACATCAGGGAACCTCCGCCATGTTTGACTGTAGGGACCGTGTTCTTTTCTTGAATGCCTCTTTTTTTTTCCTGTACACTCTATGTTGATGGTTTTTCCCAAAAAGCTCGACTTTTGTCTCATCGACCAGAGAACATTCTTCCAAAACGTTTTAGGCTTTCTCAGGTAAGTTTTGGCAAACTCCAGCCTGGCTTTTTTATGTCTCGGGGTAAGAAGTGGGGTCTTCCTGGGTATCCTACCATACAGTCCCTTTTCATTCAGACGCCGACGGATAGTACGGGTTGACACTGTTGTACCCTCGGACTGCAGGGCAGCTTGAACTTGTTTGGATGTTAGTCAAGGTTCTTTTATCCACCATCCGCACAATCTTGCGTTGAAATCTCTCGTCAATTTTTCTTTTCCTTCCACATCTAGGGAGGTTAGCCACAGTGCCATGGGCTTTACACTTCTTGATGACACTGCGCACGGAAGACACAGGAACATTCAGGTCTTTGGAGATGGACTTGTAGCCTTGAGATTGCTCATGCTTCCTCACAATTTGGTTTCTCAAGTCCTCAGACAGTTCTTTGGTCTTCTTTCTTTTCTCCATGGTCAATGTGGTAACACAAGGACACAGGACAGAGGTTGAGTCAACTTTAATCCATGTTAACTGGCTGCAGGTGTGATTTAGTTATGCCAACACCTGTTGGGTGCCGCAGGTAAGTTACAGGTGCTGGTGATTACACGAATTAGAGAAGCATCACATGATTTTTCAAACCGTGCCAATACTTTTGTCCACCCCCTTTTTTAGGTTTGGTGTGGAATTATATCCAATTTGGCTTTAGGTCAATTCTTTTTGTGTTTTTTCATTGAAGACAAATTAAATGAAGATAATAATACCAAAGAATTTGTGATTGCAATCATTTTCAGGAAGAAACTGAGTATTACCTGACAGAATTGCAGGGGTGCCAATACTTTTGGCCACCACTGTAACTGATGATTAAGGAAGTGGGTGTGGGATCCTCTGCTTAAGGAGCTAATCCCAAGTAGGAGGGAAAGACACAAGTTGGGGAGTTGTTGTATGTGGTGTCTTGTGAAGGGCGAGGGGATCTGCTGCTGAAGATAGCTCCTGGTACCAGCATACAGACTACAGGAGAACTGGGGAGCATCTGCCACGGGTTTTGGATACTCAGCTGGATTACAGGAGCAATTCTAAGGACCAGTGTTTTATCCTCTTTGGTATTAGATTACCGTGTGACGCCACCAGATTTGTTCCGTTTGCAGTCTTACAGACTCAGGGGAATTATATCAATATTGTCTTAGTGGCAAAATAAAGGTTGTTCGAGTGTTCCACCTGCCCACTGTCCCTGTGTGCCCAGGCACAGAACCATCACCCCTCACTTTGTCAAGAACCTATCCACTCACAGTGGGCTAATGACAGAGGGTCTCACCTGCTGCTCCATGACCACTCGGGCAATGGCGGCTTGCACTACGTTGGTCCGGTCCAAACAGTCCATGCAGTTAACTCTGAAGATTCCGTCTGCTTGCAGATCACGCCGGCCTGGTCCACCTGCAAAGATAAAATCCAGCATAAACAGACAGCGCCATCGCCTGTCTCCCTGTCATTGGGTCGACGCTCACCAGCACCACTTCATGTCCATGATGATGTCACTGATAGCATCAGTCAGAGTCTGCACGTTTTCAAACTTCATCCCTCGACTGCCAGAAATAGAGAAAAGAGGCAGACAAGTTGTAAATGTATAGAGACTAATCTTCAGTGTCGGTCAGAACCCCAGGATGAGTGAACCCATCAGATGGAGGACCAAGATCAGCAGAAGCCATAAGCAGATTAAAGAATCAATGCGACAAAAAGCTCAGCAGGAACATGGGGAAGATGACCCTGGACATCCACGGATGAC
>JARQOD010001389.1:0-41704 GCA_033576555.1 Oophaga sylvatica | reverse complement strand
GTCTGTCGTCCCTTACCTGCCCTGTCACACACCCCGTCACACCGTCCGTCAGCAGTCTGTCGTCCCTACCTGCCCTGTCACACACCCCGTCACACCGCACATCATTGGTCTGTCGTCCCTACCTGCCCTGTCACACCGCACATCATTGGTCTGTCGTCCCTACCTGCCTTGTCACACACCCCGTCACACCGTCCGTCACCAGTCTGTCGTCCCTACCTGCCCTGTCACACCGCACATCATTGGTCTGTCGTCCCTACCTGCCCTGTCACACACCCCGTCACACCACACATTATCGGTCTGTCGTCCCTACCTGCCGTGTCACACCGCACATCATTGGTCTGTCGTCCCTACCTGCCCTGTCACACACCCCGTCACACCGCACATCATCGGTCTGTCGTCCCTACCTGCCCTGTCACACACCCCGTCACAACCGCACCTCAACGGTCTGTCGTCCCTACCTGCCGTGTCACACCGCACATCATTGGTCTGTCGTCCCTACCTGCCCTATCACACACACCGTCACACCACACATCACCAGTCTGTTGTACCTACCTGCCCTGTCACACCGCACATCATCGGTCTGTCGTCCCTACCTGCCATGTCACACCGCACATCATTGGTCTGTCGTCCCTACCTGCCCTGTCACACACCCCGTCACACCGCACCTCAACGGTCTGTCGTCCCTACCTGCCGTGTCACACCGCACATCGGTCTGTCGTCCCTACCTGCCCTGTCACACACCCCGTCACACCGCACATAATCGGTCTGTCGTTCCTACCTGCCCTGTCACACACCCCGTCGCACCGCACCTCATCGGTCTGTCGTCCCTACCTGCCCTGTCACACACCCCGTCATACCACACATCACCAGTCTGTCGTCCCTACCTGTCATGTCACACACCCCGCCACACAGTACATCACCAGTCTGTCGTCCCTACCTGCCCTGTCACACACCCCGTCACACCGTCCATCACCAGTCTGTCGTACCTACCTGCCCTGTCACACACACCGTCACACCGTCCATCACCAGTCTGTCGTCTCTACCTGCCCTGTCACACCCCCCGTCACACCGTACATCACCAGTCTGTCGTCCCTACCTGCCGTGTCACACCGCACATCATTGGTCTGTCGTCCCTACCTGCCCTGTCACACACCCCGTCATACCACACATCACCAGTCTGTCGTCCCTACCTGTCATGTCACACCCCCTGCCACACAGTACATCACCAGTCTGTCATAGAATCATAGAATGGTAGAGTTGGAAGGGACCTCCTGGGCCTTCTGGTCCAACCCCCTGCTCAAAGCAGGATTCTCTAAATCATCCCAGACAGATGTCTATCCAGCCTCTGTTTGAAGACTTCCATTGAAGGAGAACTCACCACCTCTTGTGGCAGCCTGTTCCACTCATTGATCACCCTAACTGTCAAAAAGTTTTTTCTAATATCTAATCTGTGTCTCCTCCCATTCAGTTTCATCCCATTGCTTCTAGTCTTTCCTTGTGCAAATGAGAATAAAGATGATCCTTCTACAATGTGACAGCCCTTGAGATATTTGTAGACAGCTATTAAGTCTCCTCTCAGTCTTCTTTTTTGCAAGCTAAACATTCCCAAATCCTGCAACCGTTCCTCATAGGACATGGTTTGCAGACCGGTCACCATTCTGGTGGCTCTTCTCTGAACTTGCTCCAGTTTGTTGATGTCTTTTTTAAAATGTGGTGCCCAAAACTGGACACAGTATTCCAGATGAGGTCTGGCCAAAGAGGAGTAGAGGGCAATAATGACCTCACGTGATCTAGACTGTATGCTTCTGTTGATACATCCTAGAATTGCATTTGCCTTTTTTGCTGCTGCATCACACTGTTGACTCATGTTAAGTCTGTGATCAATTAGTAAACCCAAGTCTTTTTCACATGTGCTGTTACTTAGCCCTATTCCTCCCATTTTGTATATGCTTTTTTCATTTTTTATTGCCCAGATGTAGTACTTTGCATTTTTCCCTGTTAAAATCCATTCTGTTAGTTGCTGCCCACTGCTCCAGTTTATGTATATCTTTTTGAATCCTCTCTCTCTCTTCTCTAGTATTAGCTACCCCTCCTAGCTTTGTGTCATCAGCAAATTTGATCAGTTTACCCTCAATTCCTTCATCTAAATCATTGATAAAGATGTTGAACAATACAGGGCCCAAAACAGAGCCTTGTGGTACCCCACTTGAGACATTCTTCCAACTGGATGTGCAGCCATTTACAACCACTCTTTGGGTCCGATCACTAAGCCAGTTATGAATCCACCTAACAGTTGCCTTGTCCATTCCATACTTAGTCATTTTTTCAATAAGGATTGTGTGAGATACTTTGTCAAATGCTTTGCTGAAGTCAAGATATACTATATCTACAGCATTTCCCTGATCCACCCAGTCAGTGATTCTGTCATAGAAGGAAATTAAGTTAGTCTGACATGACTTATTAGTTACAAACCCATGCTGACTCTGTTTAATCACTTCATTCTTATCCAGGTACTTGCATACATGTTCTTTAATAATTTGTTCAAAGATCTTTCCTGGTATAGAAGTCAGACTCACCGGCCTGTAGTTCCCTGGGTCCACCTTCTTCCCCTTTTTGAAGATAGGAACAACATTTGCTCTTCTCCAGTCTTCTGGGACTTTTCCTGTTCTCCAAGAATTTTCAAAGATTATGGACAGTGGTTCAAGAATTTCTTCTGCTATCTCCTTCAGAACCCTGGGATGTAATTCATCTGGACCTGGAGACTTGAATTCATTTATGTTAGCTAAGTGTTTCCTCACTGTCTTTCTGTTTATAGATATCCTGGATTCTTCTATTCCTTTAATAGGACAGTGAAGATCAGTTGATGTTACATTTCCTTTCTGAGAGAAAACAGATGCAAAATAGGAATTTAAAAGTTCAGCCTTCTCAACATCCTGACTTACCATTTCATCATTTTCATCCTGTAAAAATCCTATAGCATCTTTGACTTTTCTTTTACTTTTGACGTATCCCCAAAATCCTTTTTTGTTGATTTTGACATCTCTTGCAAGCCTTAATTCATTGTCAGCTTTAGATAATCTGATTTGTGCCCTGCAGGTTCTGCAGACGGCATTATATTCTTCTTTAGATATGTCTCCCTCTTTCCATTTGATAAACATTTCTTTCTTCCTTTTTAGCATGTGTTTAAGTTCTATGTTCATCCATCCTGGTTTCCTTAAATGCTTCCCATTCTTCCCTCTTTTCAGAATTGTTAACGATTGTGCTTTGAGAATCTCATTTTTCAAGATTTTCCATCCTTCCTGGACATTTTTGTCCTTAAGGATATCCAGCCATTGGATCCCTCCAATTCTCTTTCTGAGTTCCTTAAAATCTGCCTTTCTGAAATCTAACCTTGACGTCTGAGTCTTCACAGGTCTTCCTCCTCTTGTTATCCAAAATTCTAAAATAGCATGGTCACTACCTCCTAGAGTCCCAGCCACTCTTACCTCCTCCACCATTTCCTCCCTGTTTATGAGGATTAGATCCAAGGTAGCAGATCCCCTTGTTTTCTCCATTACCTTTTGGAAGATAAAGTTGTCAGCAAGAGAGGATAAGAATTTCCTAGACCTGTTAGTTTTGCCTGAGAGAGATTCCCAACAAATGTCTGGATAGTTGAAATCTCCCATGACCACTATGTCATATTTTTTGGAGAACTTGGCCATTTGATGCATAAAGAGTTCATCCATATCTTCAGCTTGCACAGGCGGCCTGTAGTAAATGCCTACAATGGTGTCCTTTCCATTGTTCTGTCCTTGTATTCTTACCCAAACAGTTTCCACAGAACTCCCAGTCTCTGAAGCTTCAATCTCTGTGCAGATATACGCTTTTCTAACATACAATGCAACACCTCCTCCTCGTTTATCAAGTCTGTTTCTTGCAAATAAGTTGTATCCTTCTAGCCTTGTATTCCATTCATGTGTATCGTCCCACCAAGTCTCAGTGATTCCAATGACATCATATTTCTTCTCCTGCGTTAGTAGCTCCAGTTCTCCTTGTTTGTTGCCCATGCTTTGTGCATTCGTATAGAAACACTTTAGTTTGTGATTGGTTTCTCTTCCTTCAATATTTTTATTATGTAAATTTTTTTGTCTTTGTTCTTCCCCTTCACTTCTAATAGCAGAAATCTCAATAGTATTTGTCAAGTGTATGGCTTTTGCTGGCGTTTTGCTTCCCTTCCCACATTGTTCTAGTTTAAAGCTCTCCTGATGAGTGTAGCAAGGCGACTTCCAAATACATGTTTTCCAGTCTTCGTAAGGTGCACCCCATCTCTAGCAAGTAGTCCATCGTATAGGTAATTCACTCCGTGATCCAGAAATCCAAATCCTTGCTGACGGCACCATCGACGTAGCCAGTTGTTCACCTGCAGAATCTTATTCCACCTCCTTGTTCCATGGCCATCCACTGGGAGGATGGAAGAGAAGACCACCTGCGCTCCCAGTTCTTTCACTTTCTTACCTAAGTTTTCAAAGTCACTGCAGATTGTTTCCAGGTCGTTTCTAGCGGTGTCATTTGTCCCCACATGTATTAGCAGGAATGGGTAGTCATCTTTAGGTCTGAAGAGTCCTGATATCCTGTCAGACACATCTTTAATTTTTGCACCTGGAAGACAGCACATTTCTCTTGAGGTTATATCCGGTCTGCAGATAGCGGCCTCTGTTCCTCTCAACAGGGAACCGCCCATGACAACAACTCTCCGTTTCTTCTTCACAACAGTTTTCTTTCTCCATTCAGGAGGACTCTGAGGGCGTACAAGGTTGTTTGTGGGCAAAGTCTTATCCTGATGTATTTCTTCATCGTTCTCCTGTGTAAGAGCCTGGTATTGGTTCCTGAGCAGAATTGGTGCGGACTGCCTCCTGATCCTCCTGCTTCTCTGGGTCACATGCTTCCATTCCTCTGTTTCTTCAGGTACACCTCGAATTTCTTCTCTTTCTGTACCATGAAGAGATAATTCTGCTCTGTCTAAGAACTCTTCACCTTCCTTAATGGTCTTCAATGTAGATAACCTCTCTTCCAGATTTTGCAACTTTTCCTTCAACAGGGACACAAGCTTGCATTTGTGGCATGTGAAGTTTGGCTTTTCCACTGGTAAGTCTATGAACATGTAGCAAGAAATGCAGCTCACCACATGGCTCCTAGCCTCTTCCATGTTCTTATTGTTCAAGAGATAATCAAGCGGTGAAATATAAGCCAAAACTGATGTCCTCCTTTCAGCTGCAACAGCCAAAATCCAGTGTTCCTTGAGCTCGCGGAGACTCTTCACTTATCCCAGAAGGCACTGGGAATATGCAAATTATCTCCTTGGGACTCCTCCCCTGGTTTACTGATGTCCTCCTTTCAGCTGCAACAGCCAAAATCCAGTGTTCCTTGAGCTCGTGGAGACTCTTCACTTATCCCAGAAGGCACTGGGAATATGCAAATTATCTCCTCGGGACTCCTCCCCTGGTTTACTGATGTCCTCCTTTCAGCTGCAACAGCCAAAATCCAGTGTTCCTTGAGCTCGCGGAGACTCTTCACTTATCCCAGAAGGCACTGGGAATATGCAAATTATCTCCTCGGGACTCCTCCCCTGGTTTACTGATGTCCTCCTTTCAGCTGCAACAGCCAAAATCCAGTGTTCCTTGAGCTCGCGGAGACTCTTCACTTATCCCAGAAGGCACTGGGAATATGCAAATTATCTCCTCGGGACTCCTCCCCTGGTTTACTGATGTCCTCCTTTCAGCTGCAACAGCCAAAATCCAGTGTTCCTTGAGCTCGCGGAGACTCTTCACTTATCCCAAAAGGCACTGGGAATATGCAAATTATCTCCTCGGGACTCCTCCCCTGGTTTACTGATGTCCTCCTTTCAGCTGCAACCGCCAAAATCCAGTGTTCCTTGAGCTCGCGGAGACTCTTCACTTATCCCAGAAGGCACTGGGAATATGCAAATTATCTCCTCGGGACTCCTCCCCTGGTTTACTGATGTCCTCCTTTCAGCTGCAACAGCCAAAATCCAGTGTTCCTTGAGCTCGCGGAGACTCTTCACTTTTCCCAGAAGGCACTGGGAATATGCAAATTATCTCCTCGGGACTCCTCCCCTGGTTTACTGATGTCCTCCTTTCAGCTGCAACAGCCAAAATCCAGTGTTCCTTGAGCTCGCGGAGACTCTTCACTTATCCCAGAAGGCACTGGGAATATGCAAATTATCTCCTCGGGACTCCTCCCCTGGTTTACTGATGTCCTCCTTTCAGCTGCAACAGCCAAAATCCAGTGTTCCTTGAGCTCGCGGAGACTCTTCACTTATCCCAGAAGGCACTGGGAATATGCAAATTATCTCCTCGGGACTCCTCCCCTGGTTTACTGATGTCCTCCTTTCAGCTGCAACCGCCAAAATCCAGTGTTCCTTGAGCTCGCGGAGACTCTTCACTTATCCCAGAAGGCACTGGGAATATGCAAATTATCTCCTCGGGACTCCTCCCCTGGTTTACTGATGTCCTCCTTTCAGCTGCAATAGCCAAAATCCAGTGTTCCTTGAGCTCGCGGAGACTCTTCACTTATCCCAGAAGGCACTGGGAATATGCAAATTATCTCCTCGGGACTCCTCCCCTGGTTTACTGATGTCCTCCTTTCAGCTGCAACCGCCAAAATCCAGTGTTCCTTGAGCTCGCGGAGACTCTTCACTTTTCCCAGAAGGCACTGGGAATATGCAAATTATCTCCTCGGGACTCCTCCCCTGGTTTACTGATGTCCTCCTTTCAGCTGCAACAGCCAAAATCCAGTGTTCCTTGAGCTCGCGGAGACTCTTCACTTTTCCCAGAAGGCACTGGGAATATGCAAATTATCTCCTCAGGACTCCTCCCCTGGTTTACTGATGTCTTCCTTTCAGCTGCAACAGCCAAAATCCAGTGTTCCTTGAGCTCGCGGAGACTCTTCACTTATCCCAGAAGGCACTGGGAATATGCAAATTATCTCCTCGGGACTCCTCCCCTGGTTTACTGATGTCCTCCTTTCAGCTGCAACAGCCAAAATCCAGTGTTCCTTGAGCTCGCGGAGACTCTTCACTTATCCCAGAAGGCACTGGGAATATGCAAATTATCTCCTCGGGACTCCTCCCTACCTGCCCTATCCCACATTGTCGTCCCTACCTGCCCTATCACACACCCCGTCACACCGTCCATCACCAGTCTGTCGTACCTACCTGCCCTGTCACACACCCCATCACACAGCACATCACCAGTCTGTCTCCCTACCTGCCCTGTCACACCGCACATCATCGGTCTGTCGTCCCTACCTGCCGTGTCACATACCCCGTCATACCGCACATCAACGGTCTGTCATCCCTACCTGCCCTGTCACACCGCACATCATTGGTCTGTCGTCCCCACCTGCCCTGTCACACACCCCGTCACACCGTCCATCACCAGTCTGTCGTCTCTACCTGCCCTGTCACACACCCCATCACACCACACATCATCTGTCTGTCGTCCCTACCTACCCTGTCACATACCCCGTCATACCGCACATCAATGGTCTGTCGTCCCTACCTGCAGTCACACCGCACATCATCGGTCTGTCGTCCCTACCTGCCCTGTCACACACCCGGTCACACCGTCCGTCACCAGTCTGTCATCCCTATCTGCCCTGTCACACACCCCGTCACACCGTCCGTCACCAGTCTGTCATCCCTATCTGCCCTGTCACACACCTCGTCACACCGTCCGTCACCAGTCTGTCATCCCTATCTGCCCTGTCACACACCTCGTCACACCGTCCGTCACCAGTATGTCGTCTCTACCTGCCCTGTCACACATCCCATCACACCGTACATCATCGGTCTGTTGTCCCTACCTGTCCTGTCACACCGCACATCGGTCTGTCGTCCCTACCTGCCCTGTCACACACCCCGTCACACTGTCCGTCACCAGTCTGTCATCCCTATCTGCCCTGTCACACACCCCGTCACACCGTCCATCACCTGTCTGTCGTCCCTACCTGCCCTGTCACACACCCCGTCACACCATACATCACCAGTATGTCGTCTCTACCTGCCCTGTCACACACCCCATCACACCGCACATCGGTCTGTCGTCCCTACCTGCCCTGTCACACCATCCGTCACACCGCACCTCATCGGTCTGTCGTCCCTACCTGCCGTGTCACATACCCCGTCATACCGCACATCAACGGTCTGTCGTCCCTACCTGCCCTGTCACACCGCACATCATTGGTCTGTCGTCCCTACCTGCCCTGTCACACACCCCGTCACACCACACATCACCAGTCTGTCGTCCCTACCTGTCATGTCACACACCCCGCCACACAGTACATCACCAGTCTGTCGTCCCTACCTGCCCTGTCACACACCCCGTCACACCGTCCATCACCAGTCTGTCGTACCTACCTGCCCTGTCACACACACCGTCACACCGTCCATCACCAGTCTGTCGTCTCTACCTGCCCTGTCACACACCTCGTCACACCGTACATCACCAGTCTGTCGTCCCTACCTGTCCTGTCGCACACCCCGTCACACCGTTACATCACCTGTCTGTCAACCTACCTGCCCTGTCACACACCCGTCACACCGTCCATCACCAGTCTGTCGTCTCTACCTGCCCTGTCACAACCCTTCACACGTATCACAGTTGTCGTCCTACCTGCCGTGCACACCGTCACATCATCCTGTCTCCACTACCTGCCCTGTCACACACACCCGTTCACACCGTCCATCACCAATCTGTCGTCCCTACCTGCCCTGTCACATACCCCATCACACACGCACATCACCATCTGTCGTCCACTGCCTGTCACCACTCCGTCACGTCCCATACCTGGCCCTATTGTCACACACCCTCACACACTCACATCACCAGTCTGTCGTCCCTGCCTGCCCTGTCACACACCGCACATCATCAGTCTGTGTCCTCCCTGCCCTGTCACCCCATCACATGCATTACGGTCTGTCATCCCTGCCTGCCCTGTCACACACCCCGTCACACCGTCCAACACCTGTCTGTCGTCTCTACCTGCCCTGTCACACACCCCATCACACTGTCCATCACCTGTATGTCATCCCTGCCTGCCCTGTCACATACCCCATCACACACTGCACATTACCGGTCTGTCATCCCTGCCTGCCCTGTCACACACCCCGTCACACCGTTTATCACCAGTCTGTCGTCCCTGCCTGCCCTGTCACACACTGCACATTACCGGTCTGTCATCCCTGCCTGCCCTGTCACACACCCGTCACACCATTTATCACCAGTCTGTCGTCCCTGCCTGCCCTGTCACACACCCCGTCACACACTGCATATCACCAGTCTGTCGTCCCTATCTGCCCTGTCAACACACCCGTCACACCGTCCATCACCTGTCTGTCGTCCCAGCTTGCCCTGTCACACACCCCATCACACACTGCACATCACCAGTCTGTCGTCCCTATCTGCCCTGTCAAACACCCCATCATACCTTACATCACCTGTCTGTTGTCCCTGCCTGCCCTGTCACACACCCCGTCACACCGTCCATCACCAGTCTGTCGTCCCTGCCTGCTCTGTCACACATCCCATCACACACTGCACATTACCCGTCTGTCATCCCTGCCTGCTCTGTCACACACCCCGTCACACCGTCCATCACCTGTCTGTCGTCCCTGCCTGCCCTGTCACACACCCCATCACCCACTGCACATTACCGGTTTGTCATCCCTGCCTGCCCTGTCACACACCCCGTCACACCGTCCATCACCTGTCTGTCGTCCCTGCCTGCCCTGTCACACACCCCATCACACACTGCACATTACCGGTTTGTCATCCCTGCCTGCCCTGTCACACACCCCGTCACAACCGTCCATCACCGGTCTGTCATCCCTGCCTGCCCTGTCACACCCCCGGTCACACCGTCCATCACCAGTCTGTCGTCCCTGCCTGCACTGTCACACACCCCATCACACATTGAACATTAACAGGCTGTCATCCCTGCCTGCCCTGTCACACACCCCGTCACACCGTCCATCACCAGTCTGTCATCCCTGCCTGCCCTGTCACACACCCAGTCACACCGTCCAACACCTGTCTGTCGTCTCTACCTGCCCTGTCACACACCCCGTCACACCGTTCATCACCTGTCTGTCGTCCCTACCTGCCCTATCACACACCCCATCACACCCTACATCACTGGTCTGTCGTCCCTGTCTGCTTTGTCACACACCCTGTCACACTGCACATCATCGGGCTGTTGTCCCTGTCTGCATTGCCAAACGCCCCATCACACCGTATATCACCAATGTAAATTATTGGAAGTTTCCAAAATATTGTGGGTCGGCAATGGGTATGGCTCTTAAGAGGGTTGAGCTACAGAAGCGTATCAAGCTATGGACCCTCGGTGTCACTGCGGTGAGTATGAGGACATTAGGCACATCGTCCTGGTACATTATGCGGTACTTCCAGGACTCTGCTCTGATCACTAGCTTGTAATGGGGAAGGCTCTTTTAAAATGTATGTCCATAGGATCAAACAAGTATTTTATCGCTGGCTGGAGGGAGAACGCTGGAGACCGTCCTAGAAATCATGTTAAAAGAGCAGTTTTAAGCCCTGCTGCGGAGTTAAAGGAATGGGTGCGCAAGAGGAAACCAACTTTAGCTGATGACGTTCTCACTACTAAGCCTCAGTGGAAAAAGCTGAAGGAGGATGAAAAGAGCTACCCTACCATCGTTGGTCCACGGTCCTTCAATCCACAATGTTCACCCTCCAACTAGACCACGAACGAATGCTTCTACCCATGTGAATCACCTTCCAGCTAGTCCTACCTCATCCTCCGGAATGTAACTGGGAGGGAAAGTAATAGAGCGCAGATGTTATGGGCATCTGCAGGCCACAAGCCCAGCTATCCCCAACAACCATCTGTGCACCTTCACATGGATATCAGCCTCCGGGATCTCTTACCTCTATCACCAGAATGAAAATGGGAAGGAGTGCGACAGCACACATTACCGATGTGGGCAGCCTGGGCACCTGCAAGACACCTGCCCTGCCTACTGAGGAATGAGCCTGCACAAAATCAGTCTATTAATTATCTACAGCAAGCTACAATGGAGGAAGAGGTGTCATCACTCAAGAGTTGGCTTACCAAATGACTCAGACACCCAATGATTGAACACAAGGAGTTTATGGGGTGCAGGACACAGCGATGAGTTCCTCTAATCATCAAGCAAAGCGATAACAGGAGGTCATGCTGATGGTTTGTCCATGCAGGAGGAGCCATGAATCACCGCCATGAGTCATGTCAGCCATTTCTACGTGTACTTGACATGGGACCTTTTGAGGTCACTTATTTGTACATACTTTGAGGGGGAAAGGAGTTGTAACAATCAGCCTACATTAGCATTCCCTGTCCTGGGTCTGGTGGGGCCATGTGTTTTTTGTTCCTTCCTGCAGGGGACTTCCCTGATATACAGTCCTGCAGACTGGTCAGAGTCTGGACTTCATGGACCCTCTTCAATGCCTTGAATGAAATCTACAGTGGAGGCCAAAAGTATTGGTACCCTTGCAATTCTGTCAGATAATACTCAGTGTCTTCCTGAAAATGATTGCAATCACAAATTATTTGCTAATTTTATTTTCATTTAATTTGCTTGCAAGGAAAAAACACAAAAGAGAATGAAGCAAAAATCAAATCCTTGATCATTTCACACAAAACTTCAAAAATGGGGCAGACAAAATTATTGGCACCCTCAGCCTAATACTTGGTTGCACAACCTTTAGCCAAAATAACTGCGAACAACCGCTTCCGGTAACCATCAATGAGTTTCTTACAATGCTCTGCTGGAATTGTAGACCATTCTTCTTTGGCAAACTGCTCCAGGTCCCTGATATTAGAAGGGTGCCTTCTCCAAACTGCCATTTTGAGATCTCTCCACAGGTGTTCTATGGGATTCAGGTCTGGACTCATTGCTGGCCACCTTAGAAGTCTCCAGTGCTTTCTCTCACACCATTTTATAGTGCTTTTGGAAGTGTGTTTTGGGTCATTGTCCTGCTGGAAGACCCATGACCTCTGAGGGAGACCCAGCTTTCTCACACTGGGCCCTACATTATGCTGCAGACTTCATAATGCCATGCACACGGTCAAGCAGTCTAGTGCCAGAGGCAGCAAAGCAACCCCAAAACATCAGGGAACCTCCTCCATGTTTGACTGTAGGGACCGTGTTCTTTTCTTTGAATGCCTCTTTTTTTTTCCTGTACACTCTATGTTGATGGTTTTTCCCAAAAAGCTTGACTTTTGTCTCATCGACCAGAGAACATTCTTCCAAAACGTTTTAGGCTTTCTCAGGTAAGTTTTAGCAAACTCCAGCCTGGCTTTTTTATGTCTCGGGGTAAGAAGTGGGGTCTTCCTGGGTATCCTACCATACAGTCCCTTTTCATTCAGACGCCGACGGATAGTACGGGTTGACACTGTTGTACCCTCGGACTGCAGGGCAGCTTGAACTTGTTTGGATGTTAGTCGAGGTTCTTTATCCACCATCCGCACAATCTTGCGTTGAAATCTCTCGTCAATTTTTCTTTTCCTTCCACATCTAGGGAGGTTAGCCACAGTGCCATGGGCTTTACACTTCTTGATGACACTGCACACGGAAGACACAGGAACATTCAGGTCTTTGGAGATGGACTTGTAGCCTTGAGATTGCTCATGCTTCCTCACAATTTGGTTTCTCAAGTCCTCAGACAGTTCTTTGGTCTTCTTTCTTTTCTCCATGGTCAATGTGGTAACACAAGGACACAGGACAGAGGTTGAGTCACCTTTACTCCATGTTAACTGGCTGCAGGTGTGATTTAGTTATTGCCAACACCTGTTGGGTGCCACAGGTAAGTTACAGGTGCTGGTGATTACACGAATTAGAGAAGCATCACATGATTTTTCAAACAGTGCCAATACTTTTGTCCACCCTCTTTTTTAGGTTTGGTGTGGAATTATATCCAATTTGGCTTTAGGTCAATTCTTTTTGTGTTTTTTCATTGAAGACAAATTAAATGAAGATAATAATACTAAAGAATTTGTGTTTGCAATCATTTTCAGGAAGAAACTGAGTATTACCTGACAGAATTGCAGGGGTGCCAATACTTTTGGCCACCACTGTAACTGATGATTAAGGAAGTGGGTGTGGGATCCTCTGCTTAAGGAGCTAATCCCAAGTAGGAGGGAAAGACACAAGTTGGGGAGTTGTTGTATGTGGTGTCTTGTGAAGGGCGAGGGGATCTGCTGCTGAAGATAGCTCCTGGTACCAGCATACAGACTACAGGAGACTGGGGAGCATCTGCCACGTGGTTTTGGATACTCAGCTGGATTACAGGAGCAATTCTAAGGACCAGTGTTTTATCCTCTTTGGTATTAGATTACCGTGTGACGCCACCAGATTTGTTCCGTTTGCAGTCTTACAGACTCAGGGGAATTATATCAATATTGTCTTAGTGGCAAAATAAAGGTTGTTCGAGTGTTCACCTGCCCACTGTCCCTGTGTGCCCAGGCACAGAACCATCACCCCTCACTTTGTCAAGAACCTATCCACTCACAGGGGGCTAATGACAGAGGGTCTCACCTGCTGCTCCATGACCACTCGGGCAATGGCGGCTTGCACTACGTTGGTCCGGTCCAAACAGTCCATGCAGTTAACTCTGAAGATTCCGTCTTGCTTGCAGATCACGCCGGCCTGGTCCACCCTGCAAAGATAAAATCCAGCATAAACAGACAGCGCCATCGCCTGTCTCCCTGTCATTGGGTCGACGCTCACCAGCACCACTTCATGTCCATGATGATGTCACTGATAGCATCAGTCAGAGTCTGCACGTTTTCAAACTTCATCCCTCGACTGCCAGAAATAGAGAAAAGAGGCAGACAAGTTGTAAATGTATAGAGACTAATCTTCAGTGTCGGTCAGAACCCCAGGGATGAGTGAACCCATCAGATGGAGGACCAAGATCAGCAGAAGCCATAAGCAGATTAAAGAATCAATGCGACAAAAAGCTCAGCAGGAACATGGGGAAGATGACCCTGGACATCCACGGATGACACCACCTGACTGCAGTGGGCACCATTCAGTAATTTCTAGGGAATATGGTGAACACATTGCATACTTTACCAGTGCTCATGAAAGTCAAAGGTCACGTAAGTCAGGTTGGAGCAGTTGAACATCAGAACTTGCTTCATATAAGCATCACCAATGATCTTCTCACGGCCGGTCTGGTCCACCAGGTTAATGAGAACCTGCAGGGTCAGGGAAGAGGGGTCATCATGAGAAAGAGCAAATGTCTGCAAACACCTGCTTCGGCCACACAACACCTACCTGCTTCTTATAGATCTCCAGCTCCTTGTTGAAGTGTGAGCAGAAGTACAGATTAGTCTCAACCTCCCCTGCAACCAAAAGATCAGGACTGAGTACACAGGGAGGGTAGTGTGGCGGGACTCTCCAGGCAAGAGTGCTCCGAGGTTCTGGTGAAGTGGGATGGCAATCCCGGAGTAGAGTAATGTTCAATCACCGCACACTACTGATAGATGCTTGTGAGAATGTCATTGTACAGACACAGATGCAGCATTAACACCATCCATGAGAATGGAAATGGTGCAGGGATAGAGAACATGGCACGATGCAGCCTATAACCCAAGGCGCAGGTGCGCCAGACCTCCCCTGGACCCAGGTGTCATTTCCAATCAGAATATCCTTTATACTGTTCAGTGAACCTTGACAACAGCGACTATATGAATAAGACTCTGTGAGGGTCGCCTCACCATTTTCTCTATCCATGCACCAATTCCATCTATTCTATTATTTCTAAACACTGTGTTTTGGTGATTACTTAGTATCTCCGTTCATACAGTGCAGACTCCATGATGGGGCATGTGTGGATGTACAGGGCTGTAGATGTACAGGGGCTATATTGGGGGATTTGTGTGGATGTACGGGGCTGTAGATGATGTACAGAAGCCATGATGGAGGTTATATGTGGATGTATGAGGCTGTAGATGATGTACAGACTCCATGATGGGGGATGTGTGTGGATGTACGGGGCTGTAGATGATGTACAGACTCCATGATGGGGGATGTGTGTGGATGTACGGAGCTGTAGATGTACAGGGGCCATGATGGGGGATGTGTGTGGATGTACGGGGCTGTAGATGATGTACAGACTCCATGATGGGGGATGTGTGTGAAAGTACGGGGCTGTAGATGATGTACAGACTCCATGATGGGGGATGTGTGTGGATGTACGGGGCTGTAGATGATGTACAGACTCCATGATGGGGGATGTGTGTGGATGTATGGGGCTGTAGATGATGTACAGCGATCATGATGGGGGATGTGTGTGGATGTACGGGGCTGTAGATGATGTACAGCGGCCATGATGGGGGTTGTGTGTGGATGTACGGTGTTATGTTTAGGTAGCTGAGGAAAAAAAGCAAAAACGGTAATACACCAGAGAGGCTGGAACCTATTGGATTGCAGTAACCTGAACTAACCACACAACTAGAGGTAGCCGTGGAGCGTTCCTACGTTGATCCTAGACGCCTCTTCACAGCCTGAGAGATAACTACACCTAAAGGCAGAAAGATGAAAGCTATCTGCCCCAGAGCAGATCTCCAAAGAAAATAGGAAGCCCCCAAACATGTAATGGCGGTTAGACAAGAAGAAAGCACGGAGACAGACAGAAAATAGAATGAGCAAACGTTGGGGCCCAATCTGTCTAGACAGAAAAGTACAGGAAAGAATTCTGACTGCAATCCAACAAAAACCCTAAAAAATACCAACTCTTCTGATTGCAAAAACACCTGAGATCACACGATCTCTACCACCAAAATTAGATCTCTGGTGTAACAAAACAAGCCGCAGCCACTGAAAAAACAGGAAAAAGCAAATGAACAAATAACAGTGGATACAGATAAATTGAGAGGAGCACAGGCCCCAGGAGAGGCCCCGGCTGACCTCCACAAAAGTGCAGAAAACTATGAAAAAGGCAAGCACAAAAAGAAAAGCAGAAAATATCTTATCTGAAAGCAGCAGGTGCAGGCAAGACTCCAGCAAACTTTCAAATGAACCAGGAACCACAATTGAGACAAGAACAATTGATCACCGGCGACCATCATGGGAGGGAACCTCCCTTATATCAGTCCAGTCAGTGATCCCAGATTGCCATTCCTCGCTGGAAGGTTCAGTACTGTCTGTAACCACCAGAGGGAGCATCTGCTCAGAAACCATCTCTAGCACATTCACAACCGTACGGGGCTGTAGATGATGTACAGACTCCATGATGGGGGATGTGTGTGGATGTACGGGGCTGTAGATGATGTACAGACTCCATGATGGGGGATGTGTGTGGATATATGGGGCTGTAGATGATGTACAGAGGCCATGATAGGGGATGTGTGTGGATGTATGGGGCTGTAGATGATGTACAGAGGCCATGATGGGGGATGTGTGTGGATGTACGGGGCTGTAGATGATGTACAGGGGCCATGATAGGGGATGTGTGTGGATGCACGGGGCTGTAGATGATGTACAGAGGCCATGATGGGGGATGTGTGTGGATGTACGGGGCTGTAGATGATGTACAGGGGCCATGATGGGGGATGTGTGTGGATGTACGGGGCTGTAGATGATGTACAGAGGCCATGATGGGGGATGTGTGTGGATGTATAGGGCTGTAGATGATGTACAGGGGCCATGAGGGGGGATGTGTGTGGATGTACGGGGCTGTAGATGATGTACAGGGGCCATGATGGGGGATGTGTGTGGATATACGGGGCTGTAGATGATGTACAGAGGCCATGATGGAGGTTGTGTGTGGATGTACGGGGCTGTAGATGATGTACAGGGCCATGATGGGGGATGTGTGTGGATGTACGGGGCTGTAGATGATGTACAGAGGCCATGATGGGGGATGTGTGTGGATGTATGGTGCTGTAGATGATGTACAGGGGCCATGATGGGGGATGTGTGTGGATGTACGGGGCTGTAGATGATGTACAGAGGCCATGATGGGGGATGTGTGTGGATGTACGGGCTGTAGATGATGTACAGGGGCCATGATGGGGGATGTGTGTGGATGTACGGGGCTGTAGATGATGTACAGAGGCCATGATGGGGGATGTGTGTGGATGTATGGGGCTGTAGATGATGTACAGGGGCCATGAGGGGGGATGTGTGTGGATGTACGGGGCTGTAGATGATGTACAGGGGCCATGATGGGGGATGTGTGTGGATGTACGGGGCTGTAGATGATGTACAGAGGCCATGATGGAGGTTGTGTGTGGATGTACGGGGCTGTAGATGATGTACAGAGGCTATGATGGGGATGTGTGTGGATATATGGGGCTGTAGATGATGTACAGAGGCCATGATGGAGGTTGTGTGTGGATGTACAGGGCTGTAGATGATGTACAGCGATCATGATGGGGGATGTGTGTGGATATATGGGGCTGTAGATGATGTACAGAGGCCATGATGGAGGTTGTGTGTGGATGTACAGGGCTGTAGATGATGTACAGCGATCATGATGGGGGATGTGTGTGGATATATGGGGCTGTAGATGATGTACAGAGGCCATGATGGAGGTTGTGTGTGGATGTACAGGGCTGTAGATGATGTACAGCGATCATGATGGGGGATGTGTGTGGATATATGGGGCTGTAGATGATGTACAGAGGACATGATGAGGGTTGTGTGTGGATGTACGGGGCAGTAGATGATGTACAGCGGCCATGATGAGGGTTGTGTGTGGATGTACGGGCTGTAGATGATGTACAGGGGCCATGATGGAGGTTATATGTGGATGTACGGGGCTGTAGATGATGTACAGACTCCATGATGGGGGATGTGTGTGGATGTACGGGGCTGTAGATGATGTACAGAGGCCATGACGGGGGATGTGTTTGGATGTACGGGGCTGTAGATGATGTGCAGAGGCCATGATGGAAGTTATGTGTGGCTGTACGGGGCAGTAGATGATGTACAGGGGCCATGATGGAGGTTGTGTGTGGATGTACGGGGCTGTAGATGATGTACAGGGGCCATGATGGAGGTTATGTGTGGCTGTACGGGGCAGTAGATGATGTACAGACTCCATGATGGGGGATGTGTGTGGATGTACGGGGCTGTAGATGATATACAGCGGCCATGATGGGGGTTGTGTGTGGATGTTCGGGGCTGTAGATGATATACAGGGGCCATGATGGGGATGTCTGTAAATGTATGGGGTTGTAGATGATGTACAGGGGCCATGATGGTGGTTGTGTGTGGATGTACGGGCTATAGATGATGTACAGACTCCATGATGGGGGATGTGTGTGGATGTACGGGGCTGTAGATGATGTACAGGGGCCATGATGGGGGATGTGTGTGGATGTACGGGGCTGTAGATGATGTACAGACTCCATGATGGGGGATGTGTGTGGATGTACGGTGCTGTAGATGATGTAAAGAGGCCATGATGGGGGATGTGTGGGGATGTCTGTGATAAAAACATCTGTCAAACACACACATAAAAACAAGAGGGCAGCAGATCATGTGAAAATATAATATTTGTGTCATTCTCAAAACTTTTGGCCATGACTGTACATCATCTACAGCCCCGTACATCCACACACAGCCTCCATCATGGACCCTCTACATCACCTACAGCCCCGTATATCCACACACAACCTCCATCATGGAATCTGTACATCGTCTACCGCCCCGTACGGAAATATAATTGCAAACATATGAGTAACAAAAGCTTATATTGACAGTTAGAATGAGTTAATGCAACAAGTCAATATTTGCAGTGTTGACCCTTCTTCTTCAGGACCTCTGCAATTCTCCCTGGCATGCTCTCAATCAACTTCTGGACCAAATCCTGACTGATAGCAGTCCATTCTTGCACAATCAATGCTTTCATTTTGTCAGAATTTTTAGGTTTTTGTTTGTCCACCCGTTTTTGATGATTGACCACAAGTTCTCAATGGGATTAAGATCTGAGGAGTTTCCAGGCCATGGACCCAAAATCTCTATGTTTTGTTCCCTGAGCCATTTAGTTATCACCTTTGCTTTATGGCAAGGTGCTCCATCATGCTGGAAAAGGCATTGTTGATCGCCAAACTGCTCTTGGAGGGTTGGGAGAAGTTGCTCTTGGAGGACATTCTGGTACCATTCTTTATTCATGGCTGTGTTTTTAGGCAAGACTGTGAGAGAGCCGATTCCCTTGGCTGAGAAGCAACCCCACACATGAATGGTTTCAGGATGCTTAACAGTTGGCATGAGACAAGACCGGTGGTAGCGCTCACCTTGTCTTCTCCGAATGAGGCGTTTTCCTGATGTCCCAAACAATCGAAAAGGGGATTCATCAGAGAAAATAACTTTACCCCAGTCCTCAGCAGTCCACTGCCTGTACCTTTTGCAGAATATCAGTCTGTCCATGATGTTTTTTCTGGAGAGAAGTGGCTTCTTTGCTGCCCTCCTTGAGACCAGGCCTTGCTCCAAGAGTCTCCGCCTCACAGTGCATGCAGATGCACTCACACCTGCCTGCTGCCATTCCTGAGCAAGCTCTGCACTACTGGTAGCCCGATCCCACAGCTGAAACACTTTTAAGAGATGGTCCTAGCGCTTGCTGGTCTTTCTTGGGCGCCCTGGAGCCTTTTTGGCAACAATGGAACCTCTCTCCTTGAAGTTCTTGATGATGCGATAGATTGTTGACTGAGGTGCAATCTTTCTAGCTGCGATACTCTTCCCTGTTAGGCCATTTTTGTGCATTGCAATGATGACTGCACGTGTTTCTTTAGAGATAACCATGGTTAACAGAAGAGAAACAATGATGCCAAGCACCAGCCTCCTTTTAAAGTGTCCAGTGGTGTCATTCTTACTTAATCATGACAGATTGATCTCCAGCCATGTCCTCATCAACACCCACCCTGTGTTAATGGAGCAATCACTAAAAAGAGGTTAGCTGGTCCTTTTAAGGCAGGGCTGCAATGATGTTGAAATGTGTTTTGGGGGATAAAGTTCATTTTCTAGCCAAATATTGACTTTGCAAGCAATTGCTGTTAAGCTGATCACTCTTTATAACATTCTGGAGTATATGCAAATTGCCATTAGAAAAAGTGAAGCAGTAGACTTTGTAAAAATTAATATTTGTGTCATTCTCAAAACTTTTGGCCATGACTGTATAGACTCCATGATGGGGGTTATGTGTGGCTGTACGGGGCTGTAGATGATGTATAGACTCCATCATGGGGGATGTGTGTGGATGTACGGTGCTATAGATGATGTATAGACTCCATGATGGGGGTTATGTGTGGCTGTACGGGGCTGTAGATGATGTATAGACTCCATGATGGGGGTTATGTGTGGCTGTACGGGGCTGTAGATGATGTATAGACTCCATGATGGGGGTTATGTGTGGCTGTACGGGGCTGTAGATGATGTACAGCGCCCATGATGGGGGATGAGTGTGGATGTACGGGGCTGTAGATGATGTACAGAGCCCATGATGGAGGTTGTGTGTGGATGTATGGGGCTGTAGATGATGTATAGACTCCATGATGGGGGATGTGTGTGGATGTACGGGGCTGTAGATGATGTAGAGCAGGTGTCTCAAACTCGCGGCCCACGGGCCAACTGCGGCCCTCGGGACACTAGTATGGGGCCCTCACCTCATGGGCCCTCGGTTCATACTTTGCAGCCCTCGGCTGGGATCACACATGCGAGAAACACCGCATGTGAAATCTCAGTTACTCGTAGTACCGCTCATTAAGGTCATGATTATGGACGCCACTCCTCTCATAGGCGTGGCGCCCATATTCATAAGCTTAATGAGAGGTACCACAGAAAGATGCCGGCGTCGGGCATACTCACCTCATCTCCTGCTGCTGCCGCCGCCCGCGCTTCCTGTTTCTGACACAGAGAGCAGCGCCGCTGGATTTTGTCATCATTCATCGGCCTGCTCTGTCAGAGCGAGGAAGCGCGGGCGCTGGTGATGCTACAGACAGGTGAGAGGTGTGTGTGTGTGTGTGTATGTATACAGGTGAGTGGTGGTGTGTGTGTGTGTGTGTGTGTGTGTGTGTGTGTGCGGGAGAGTGATGGGGAAAAAGCAGTGATGGGGAAAAACAGTGATGGGGAAAAGCAATGATGGTAGTAATGGGGAAAAGCAATGTGGAAAAACAGTGATGGGGAAAAGCAATGTGGGAGTAATGGGGAAAAGCAATGATGGGAGTAATGGGGAAAAGCAATGTGAAAAAACAGTGATGGGGAAAAGCAATGTGGGAGTAATGGGGAAAAGCAATGGGGAAAAGCAATGATGGGAGTAATGGGGAAAAGCAATGTGGAAAACAGTGATGGGGAAAAGCAATGATGGGAGTAATGGGGAAAAGCAATGTGGAAAAACAGTGATGGGGAAAAGCAATGTGGGAGTAATGGGGAAAAGCAATGGGGAAAAGCAATGATGGAGTAATGGGGAAAAGCAATGTGGAAAAACAGTGATGGGAAAAGCAATGATGGGAGTAATGTGGAAAAACAGTGATGGGGAAAAGTAATAGGGAAAAGCAATGGGGAAAAGCAATGATGGGGTAATGGGGAAAAGCAATGATGGGAGTAATGGGAAAAAGCAATGTGGAAAAACAGTGATGGGGAAAAGCAATGTGGGAGTAATGGGGAAAAGCAATGGGGAAAAACAGTGATGGGGAAAAGCAATGATGGGAGTAATGGGGAAAAGCAATGTGGAAAAACAGTGATGGGAGTAATGGGGAAAAGCAATGATGGGAGTAATGGGGAAAAGCAATGTGGAAAAACAGTGATGAGGAAAAACAATGATGGGAGTGATGGGGGAAAAACAATGATGGGGAAAAGCAATGGGGGAAAAGCTATGATGGGAGTGATGGGGGAAAAGCAATGATGGGTGTGATGGGAAAAAGCAATGATGCGGAAAAAGTAATGATGGGAGTGATGGGGGGAAAAGCAATGCTGGGGAAAAAGCGATGGGGGAGAATGAGCGCTGGGGGGAATGACTTCTTGCTGTTAACCAGTTAATGTTTTCTTGTCCACCACACTGCAGTGTCAAAAGAGGAAGACAGCGAGACAGGCAGCAACATCACATCAGAGAGCTCTTGACCTCGAAACAGAAAATTCTCAGATCCTGGTATTGTAACATAATATTAAGAATTATTCATTTAGTCGTGATAGCCTATTTCCACCTGTTTTGTAAGAGCTTTTCTTGTGGAAAACCTGATGCGGCCCAGCCTCACCCAGATTCTACCTCCAGCGGCCCCCAGGTAAATTGAGTTTAAGACCCCTGATGTAGAGGGTCCATGATGGGGGATGTGTGTGGATGTACGGGGCTGTATATGATGCACAGCAGCCATAATGGGGGATGTGTGTGGATGTACGGGGCTGTAGATGATGTATAGACTCCATCATGGGGGATGTGTGTGGATGTACGGGGCTGTAGATGATGTATAGACTCCATGATGGGGGTTATGTGTGGATGTACGGGGCTGTAGATGATGTATGGGACTGTAGATGATGTATAGACTCCATGATAGGGGTTATTTGTGGCTGTACGGGGCTGTAGATGATGCATAGACTCCATCATGGGGGTTATGTGTGGATGTACGGGGCTGTAGATGATGTATGGGACTGTAGATGATGTATAGACTCCATGATAGGGGTTATTTGTGGCTGTACGGGGCTGTAGATGATGTATAGACTCCATCATGGGGGTTATGTGTGGATGTACGGGCTGTAGATGATGTATGGGACTGTAGTGATGTATAGACTCCATGATAGGGTTATTTGTGGCTGTACGGCTGTAGATGATGTATAGAATCCATGATGGGGTTATGTGTGGCTGTACGGGGCTGTAGATGATGTATAGACTCCATCATGGGGGTTATGTGTGGATGTACGGGGCTGTAGATGATGCATAGACTCCATCATGGGGGTTATGTGTGGATGTACGGGGCTGTAGATGATGTACGGGACTGTAGATGATGTATAGACTCCATGATAGGGGTTATTTGTGGCTGTACAGGGCTCTTACCTTTGTCGAGTCGAGGTCGGGGGTTGTAGCGATATCCAGCTTGGCTCCAGAATACGGGCACTGAGCCCCGAGTCTGCACAAAGGACAGCGTGTGGTTGTGGACATGGATGAACTGCTCAGTTTCCACGTAGTTTGCCACGTTTCCGTTCTTATCGACCCCGCGACGTTTATATCGCATTCCTGAGAAAGAGTCCAGCAATTTTCGATGTGAATGACATGGAGGCCTCAGCCATATCTCATCCTTTATTACGATACATCCAGCCTGATGTCTGCATACAGCTGTATACACTATACAGTCATGGCCTAAAGTCTTCACACCCTTGAAATTGTTCACTAAAGTGAAGTATTTCTCCCAGAAAATTATTGCAGTTACACGTTTTGTAATTCACATGTTTATTTCCTTTGTGTGTATTGAAACGACACAAAAAATATAAGAAAAAGAAGGCAAATTGGACAAAGTTTCACATAAAACCCAAAAATGGGTAGAACAAAATTGTTGACACCTTTCGAAAAGTGTGGGTAAAGAAATTTTTCAATCATGTGATGTTTGTTCACACTTACCTGTGGCAAGTAACAGGTGTGGCCAATATGAAAATCACACTTAAAACCAGATAAAAAGGGGAAAGGTTGACTCATTCTTTGCCTTGTGTGTGCCACACTAAGGGCCCCGTCTCACATAGCGAGATCGCTGCTGAGTCACAAATTTTGTGACGCAACAGTGATCTCAGAAGCGATCTCGCCAAGTTTGACATGCAGCGAAGATCAGCCCCCTGCTGGGTATCGCTGATCGTCGCTGAATGTCCTGGACTTTTTTTGATCGCTGGTCTCCCGCTGGCCAGCAGGCATCGCTGCGTGTGACAGGCAGGAGACCAGCGATCAGCTGGTAACCAAGGTACACATCGGGTTTCCAGGTGCCGCGCAGCGCCTAGAAACCCGATGTATACCTTGGTTACCAGCTCCCTGCACCAGCGCGCTGGTATGCCGGTAACTAAGTGACGTGTGTCGTTTGTTACGACGTACTCGCTGTCCTGATCGCTGCTGAGATCTGCCTGTTTGGCAGCTCAGCAGCGATCCTGACAAGTTCAAATAGTCGGGATCGCTGGTGAGTCGCTATGTGAGACGGGGCCCTAAGACTGGAGAACAGAAAGAGGAGAAGAGAACTGTCTGAGGACTCGAGAACCAAAATAGTTAAAAATCAACAATCTCAAGGTTACAAGTCCATCTCCAGAGATCTTGATGTTCCTTTCTCCACGGTGCCCAACATAATAATGAAGCTTACAACCCATAATGGCACTGTAGAAAATCTCCCTGGAAGTCGATGGCAAAGAAAAATTGATGAAATATTATTACAGCGCTATTTATTCCATGGCGCTTTACATGTGAAAAGGGGTATCTATATATAAAAATCAGTGTGAGTATCAGCACCCAATCACTAAGCATCTTTTATTTCACCTGAGCAGTTTAACCCCTTAACCCAAGGGTATTTTGCACGTTAATGACCGGGCCAATTTTTACAATTCTGACCACTGTCTCTTTATCAGGTTATAACTCTGGAACGCTCAACGGATCTTCGCGATTCTGAGACTGTTTTCTCGTGACATATTGTACTTCACGTTAGTGGTAAAATTTATTCGAGATCACTTGCGTTTACTTTTTAAAAAAACGCAAATATGGCGAAAATTTTGAAAATTGTGCAATTATCAAAATTTGAATTTTTATTCCCTTAAAACAGAGAAATATATCACACAAAATAGTTAATAAATAACATTTCCCACATGTCTACTTTACATCAGCACAATTTTGGAACCAAAATTTTTTTTTTTTTTAGGAAATTATAAGGGTTAAAAGTTGACCAGCGATTTCTCATTTTTACAACAAAATTTACAAAGCCATTTTTTTTAGGGACCACCTCACATTTGAAGTCACTTTGAGGGGTCTATATGGCAGAAAATACCCAAAAGTGACACCATTCTAAAAACTGCACCCCTCAAGGTACTCAAAACCACATTCAAGAAGTTTATTAACCCTTCAGGTGCTTCACAAGAGCTGAAGCAACGTGGAAGGAAAAAATTAATATTTAACTTTTTAGTCACAAAAATGATCTTTTACAAACTTTTTTTATTTTCACAAGGGTAAAAGGAGAAAATGGAAAGATAAAGTTGTTGTGCAATTTCTCCTGAGTACCCATACCCTATATGTGGGGGAAAACCACTGTTTGGCCACACGGCAGAGCTCATAAGGGAAGGAGCGCCATTTGACTGTATCAAACCAAAATTGGCTGGAATTGAGATTGGACGCCATGTTGCTTTGGAGAGCCCCTGATGTGCCTAAACAGTGGAAACCCCCCACAAGTAACACCATTTTGGAAACTAGACCCCTATGGAACTTATCTAGATCTGTTGTGAGCACTTTGAACCCCCAAGTGTTTTACAAAAGTTTATAATGCCTGGGTGTGAAAAAAAAAACAATTTTCCACAAAAATGAATTTTTAGTCCCAAATTTTTGATTTTTCCCAAGGAAATTGGACCCCAAAAGTTGTCCAATTTGTCCGGAGTACGCGGATACCCCATGTGTGGGGGGGGGGGAAACTGTTTGGGCGCACGGCAGGGCTTGGAAAGAAAGTAATAACTGAAAATAAAAAAATCATATTTTTTCCAAAAACACGATCTTTTAGTCCTCAACTTTTTATTTTCCCAAGGGTAACAGGACAAATTGGACCCCAAAAGTTGTTGTCCAATTTGTCCTGAGTACGCTGATACCCAATATGTGGGAGAAAACTACTGTATGGGCACAAGTCGGGGCTCGGAAGGGAAGTAGTGACGTTTTGGATTGCAGACTTTGATGGAATGGTCCGCGGGCGTCATGTCACATTTGGAGAGCCCCTGATGTGTCGAAACAGTGGAAACCCCACACAAGTGACCCCATTTTGGAAACTAGACCCCCCAAGGAATTTATCTAGATGTGTGGTGAGCACTTTGAACCCCGAAGTGCTTCACAGAAGTTTATAACGTATAGCCGTAAAAATAAAAAATCTTTTTTTTTTACAAAAATGATTTTTTCACCCCCAATATTTTATTTTCACAAGGGTAACAGGAGAAATTGGACCCAAAAGTTGTTGTCCAATTCGTCCTGAGTATCGCTGATACCCCATATGCGGGGCTAAACTACTGTTTGGGCGCATGGCAGAGCTCAGAAGTGAAGGAGCACCGTTTGACTTATTCAACGCAGAATTGGCTGGAATTGAGATCAGACGCCATGTCATATTTGGAGAGCCCCTGATGTGCCTAAACAGTGGAAACCTCCCAATTCTAACTCCAACCCTAACCCAACACATCCCTAACCCTAACCATAACCCTAACCACAAACCTAACCCTAACACACCACTAACCCTAATTCCAACCCTAACCCTAACTTTAGCCGCACAACTAACCCTAATGGGAAAATGGAAATAAATACATTTTTTTAATTTTATTATTTTTCCTTACTAAGGTGATGATAAAGGGGGGTCTGATTTACTATTTATAGCGGGTTTTTATGTTTGGCATCTGTCAACGCTAAAAGACGCTTTTTATTGCAAAAAATAGTTTTTGCAATAATAATAATGTGTGCAAACTGTAAAGCGCTGCAGAATATGTTAGCGCTATATAAAAATAAAGATTATTATTATTATTATTATTTTTGCATCATCACATTTTGAGAGCTATAATTTTTGCATATTTTGGCCACAGAGTCATGTGAGGTCTTATTTTTTGTGGGAAGAGGTGACGTTTTATTGGTACCATTTTTGGCACATGACATTTTTTGATCGCTTTTTATTTCGATTTTTGGGAGGTTAGAATGAACAAAAATCAGCAATTCATGAATTTCTTTTGGGGAGGCGTTTATACCGTTCCGCGTGTGGTAAAATTGATAAAGCAGTTTTATTCTTCGGGTCAGTACGATTATGGCGATACCTCATTTATATCATTTTTTTATGTTTTGGCGCTTTTATACAATAAAAACAATTTTATATAAAAAATAATTATTTTTGCATCGCTTTATTCTGCGAGCTATAACTTTTTTATTTTTTCGCTGATGATGCTGTATTGCGGCTCGTTTTTTGCAGGACAAGATGACGTTTTCAGCGGTACCATGTTTATGTATATCCGTCTTTTTCATTGCGTGTTATTCCACTTTTTGTTCGGCGGTATGATGATAAAGCATTGATTTTTTGCTTTGTTTTTTTTTTTTTTTTAAGGGGTTCACTAAAGGGGTTAACTAGTGGGACAGTTCTATATGGTGGGTCGTTACGGAAGCGGCGATACCAAATATGTGTACTTTTATTGTTTTGTTTATTTACAGGAAGAAATTAATTTATTGGGGAATACTTTTTTTTTCCTTTATTTTGGAATTGTATTTTACACATGTGATTTTCATTTTTTGAACTTTTTTACTTTGTCCCAGGGTGGGACATTACTGTATTTTATCAGATCGCTCCCTCCCTGCGCGCTGCTTCCCTGTGCCCCGGTACACCGCGATCATGTTTGATCCGTGTGCCAGGGTTAATGTGCCGGGAGCGGTCCATGACCTCTCCTGGCACAAAGTGCCGGGTGTCAGCTGTGATAATCAGCTGACACCCGGCCGCGATCAGCTGCGCTTCCCCCGGGAGCGCAGCTGATCGCCTATGACGTACTATCCCATCCCTGGGAATTAAGTCCCAGGGCACATGGACGGGATAGTACGTCAGGTGACAGAAAGGGGTTAACAGACGCTGAGCTGTCATTGGTTGCTATGAGCAACAGTTTTCCTTGTACACAGTTGAGGTAAGCCACGCCCACTCCACAAAGCCCCACCCAATCACTAAGCATCTTTCATTTCACCAGAGCAGTTTAAAAGAAGCTAAGCTGTGATTGGTTGCTATGAGCAACAGCTTTTCCACTCCACAATACCTCAGCAGACACTGACTGGGTGGGAGAAATCTAACATCCCCGGGAACATGAGCTCCCAGCCATTGTCTGACCCCCAGAAAGGAGCCGAGAGCACATGACAGAAATGAATCACCCCCTCCTCCATTACTGCCGCACTCTATTGTTACGAGCGTAGAAAAAAATACTGATTAAATACGGAGGTAAACCACTGACCAAATACTGAGGTAAAATACTGATCAAACAGACAAAATACTGACCAATTACTGAGGAAAAAAATTGACCAAACACGGAGATAAGAAACTGATTAAATACTGAGATAAACCACTGACCAAATACTGAAATAAAATACTGACCAAACACTGAGGTAAAAGTCTGACCAAATACTGAGGTAAACTACTGACCAAATACGGAGGTAAAATACTGATTAAATACTGAGGTAAAATACTGATCAAACACCGAGATAAAATACTGACCAAATACGGATGTAAAATACTAAAACACTGAGGTAAAATACTGTTCAAATACGGAGGTAAAATACTGATCAAACATTGAGATAAAATACTGACTAAATACTGATGTAAAATACTAAAACACTGAGGTAAAATACTGACCAATTACTGAGGTAAAATTTAGACCAAACACTGAGGTAAAATACTAAAATACTGAGGTAAAATACTAAAATACTGAGGTAAAATACTGATCAAACACTGAGGTAAAATACTGACCAAACACTGAGGTAAAATACTGACCAAACACTGAGGTAAAATACTGACCAAACACTGAGGTAAACCACTGACCAAATACTGAGATAAAATGCTGACCAAATACTGAAGAAAATACTAAAACACTGAGGCAAATCCCATAGTCCCGTGCCCATATTCCTATCATACATATATATGGGCACTGGACTATGGGATGGAGGATGTGTGATGGGTATATGGGCACTGGACTATGGGATGGAGGATATGTGTGATAGGTATATGATCACTGGGCTATGGGATGGATGATTTGCATGATGGGTATATGGTCAGGGGACTATGGGATGGAGGATGTGTATGATGGTATAAGGGCACTGGGGCTATGGGATGGAGGATGTGTATGATGGGTATTTGGGCACGGGACTATGGGAGGGAGGATGTATATGATGGGCATATGGGAATGAACTATGGGAGGGAGGATATGTATGATGGGTATATGGGAATGAACTCTAGGAAGGAGAATAGGTATGATGGGTTTATGGGATGGTGGATGTGTATGATGGGTATAAGGGCACTGGACTATGGGAGGGAGGATATGTAAGATGGGTATATGGGCACGGGACTATGGGAGGGAGGATATGTATGATGGGTATATGGGCACAGGACTATGGGATGGAGGATGTGTATGATGGGTATATGGGCACAGGACTATGGGATGGAGGATGTGTGATGGGTATATGGGCACTGGACTATGGGATGGAGGACCAGGGGAGGAGTCCCGAGGAGAGAATTTGCATATTCCCAGTGCCTTCTGGGATAAGTGAAGAGTCTCCGCGAGCTCAGAACATGGATTTTGGTTGTTGCAGCTGAAAGGAGGACATCAGTAAACCAGGGAGGAGTCCTGAGGAGGAATTTGCATATTCCCAGTGCCTTCTGGATAAGTGAAGAGTCTCCGCGAGCTTTGCATATATTTCACCGCTTGAATATCTCTTGAACAATAAAACTGGAAGAGGCTAGGAGCCATGTGGTGAGCTGCATTCTGCTACATGTTCATAGACTTACCAGTGAAAAGCCAAACTTCACATGCCAGAGAATGCAGCTTGTGTCCCTGTTGGAGGAAAAGTTGTGGAAATCTGGAAGAGAGGTTATCTACATGAAGACCATTAAGGAAGGTGAAGAGTTCTGACAGACAGAATTAGCTCTTCATGATTACAGAAGAGAAGAATTCGAAGTGCACCTGAAGAAGAGGAATGGAAGCATGTGACCCAGAGAAGCAGGAGGATCAGGAGGCAGTCAGCACCCATACTGCTCAGGAACCAGTACCAGGCTCTTACACAGGGGAACGATGAAGAAATACATCAGGATAAGACTTTGCCCACAAACAAACCTTGTAAGCCCTCAGAGTCCTCCTGAATGGAGAAAGAAAACTGTTGTGAAGAAGAAACGGAGAGTTGTGGTCATGGGGGATTCCCTGTTGAGAGGAACAGAGGCCGCTATCTGCAGACCGGATTTAACCTCAAGAGAAATGTGCTGTCTTCCAGGTGCAAAAATTAAAGATGTGTCTGACAGGATATCAGGACTCTTCAGACCTAAAGATGACTACCCATTCCTGCTAATACATGTGGGGACAAATGACACCGCTAGAAACGACCTGGAAACCATCTGCAGTGACTTTGAAAACTTAGGTAAGAAAGTGAAAGAACTGGGAGCGCAGGTGGTCTTCTCTTCCATCCTCCCAGTGGATGGCCATGGAACAAGGAGGTGGAATAAGATTCTGCAGTGAACAACTGGCTACTGTCGATGGTGCCGTCAGCAAGGATTTGGATTTTGGATCACGGAGTGAATTACCTGTACTGATGAACTACTTGCTAGAGATGGGGTGCACCTTACGAAGACTGGAAAACATGTATTTGGAAGTCGCCTTGCTACACTCATCAGGAGAGCTTTAAACTAGAACAATGTGGGAAGGGAAGCAAAACGCCAGAAAAGCCATACACCTGACAAATGCTATTGAGAATTCTGCTATTAGAAGTGAAGGGGAAGAACAAAGACAAAAAAATCTACATAATAAAAATATTGAAGGAAAGAGAAACCAATCACAAACTAAAGTGTTTCTATACGAATGCACAAAGCATGGGCAACAAACAAGGAGAACTGGAGCTACTAACGCAGGAGAAGAAATATGATGTCATTGGAATCACTGAGACTTGGTGGGACGATGCACATGATTGGAATACAAGGCTAGAAGGATACAACTTATTTGCAAGAAACAGACTTGATAAACGAGGAGGAGGTGTCGCATTGTATGTTAGAAAAGCGTATATCTGCACAGAGATTGACGCTTCAGAGACTGGAGTTCTGTGGAAACTGTTTGGGTAAGAATACAAGGAAAGAACAATGGAAAGGACACCATTGTAGGCATTTACTACAGGCCGCCTATGCAAGCTGAAGATATGGATGAACTCTTTATGCATCAAATGGCCAAGTTCTCAAAAAATATGACATGTGGTGATGGGAGATTTCAACTATCCAGACATTTGTTGGGAATCTCTCTCAGGCAAAACTAACAGTCAAGGAAATTCTTATCCTCTCTTGCTGACAACTTTATCTTCCAAAAGGTAATGGAGAAAACAAGGGATCTGCTACCTTGGATCTAATTCCTTATAAACAGGGAGGAAATGGTTGAGGAGGTAAGAGTGGCTGGGACCCTAGGAGGTAGCGACCATGCTATTTTAGAATTTTGGATAACAAGAGGAGGAAGACCTGTGAAGACTCAGACGTCAAGGTTAGATTTCAGAAAGGCAGATTTTAAGGGACTCAGAAAGAGAATTGGAGGGATCCAATGGCTGGATATCCTTAAGGACAAAAATGTCCAGGAAGGATGTAAAATCTTGAAAAATGAGATTCTCAAAGCACAATTGTTAACAATTCCGAAAAGAGTGAAAAATGGGAAGCATTTAAGGAAACCAGGATGGATGAACACAGAACTTAAACACATGCTAAAAAGGAAGAAAGAAATGTTTATCAAATGGAAATAGGGAGGCATATCTAAAGAAGAATATAATGCCGTCTGCAGAACCTGCAGGGCACAAATCAGATTATCTAAAGCTGACAATGAATTAAGGCTTGCAAGTGACATCAAAAGCAACAAAAAAGGATTTTGGGGATACGTCAAAAGTAAAAGAAAAGTCAAAGATGCTATAGGATTTTTACAGGATGAAAATGATGAAATGGTAAGACAGGATGTTGAGAAGGCTGAACTGTTAAATTCCTATTTTGCATCTGTTTTCTCTCAGAAAGGAAATGTAACATCAACTGATCTTCACTGTCCTATTAAAGGAATAGAAGAATCCAGGATATCTATAAACAGAAAGACAGTGAGGAAACACTTAGCTAACCTAAATGAATTCAAGTCTGCAGGACCAGATGAATTACACCCCAGAGTACTGAAGGAGATAGCAGAAGAAATTCTTGAACCACTGTCCATAATCTTTGAAAATTCTTGGAGAACAGGAGAAGTCCCAGAAGACTGGAGAAGAGCAAATGTTGTTCCTATCTTCAAAAAGGGGAAGAAGGTGGACCCAGGGAACTACAGGCCGGTGAGTCTGACTTCTATACCAGGAAAGATCTTTGAACAAATTATTAAAGAACATGTATGCAAGTACCTGGAGAAGAATGAAGTGATTAAACAGAGTCAGCATGGGTTTGTAACTAATAAGTCATGTCAGACTAACTTAATTTCCTTCTATGACAGAATCACTGACTGGGTGGATCAGGGAAATGCGGTAGATATAGTATATCTTGACTTCAGCAAAGCATTTGACAAAGTATCTCACACAATCCTTATTGAAAAAATGACTAAGTATGGAATGGACAAGGCAACTGTTAGGTGGATTCATAACTGGCTTAGTGATCGGACCCAAAGAGTGGTCGTAAATGGCTGCACATCAGTTGGAATCTCTCTTCACACAGGTAACCAAATCATTCATCCTCTGAATTGATCCTCTCTGCATGTATGCACTCCATTCATTGTCAGCAAGCAGCTGAATGACACAAGCCCCTACTGTCTTGCATGTGGAAATATATAGCAATGGTAACCAAATCATTCATCCTCTGAATTGATCCTCTCTGCATGTATGCACTCCATTCATTGTCAGCAAGCAGCTGAATGACACAAGCCCCTTCTGTCTTGCATGTGGAAATATATAGCAATGCTAACCAAATCATTCATCCTCTGAATTGATCCTCTCTGCATGTATGCACTCCATTCATTGTCAGCAAGCAGCTGAATGACACAAGCCCCTTCTGTCTTGCATGTGGAAATATATAGCAATGGTAACCAAATCATTCATCCTCTGAATTGATCCTCTCTGCATGTATGCACTCCATTCATTGTCAGCAAGCAGCTGAATGACACAAGCCCCTTCTGTCTTGCATGTGGAAATATATAGCAATGGTAACCAAATCATTCATCCTCTGAATTGATCCTCTCTGCATGTATGCACTCCATTCATTGTCAGCAAGCAGCTGAATGACACAAGCCCCTTCTGTCTTGCATGTGGAAATATATAGCAATGGTAACCAAATCATTCATCCTCTGAATTGATCCTCTCTGCATGTATGCACTCCATTCAATGTCAGCAAGCAGCTGAATGACACAAGCCCCTTCTGTCTTGCATGTGGAAATATATAGCAATGGTAACCAAATCATTCATCCTCTGAATTGATCCTCTCTGCATGTATGCACTCCATTCATTGTCAGCAAGCAGCTGAATGACACAAGCCCCTTCTGTCTTGCATGTGGAAATATATAGCAATGGTAACCAAATCATTCATCCTCTGAATTGATCCTCTCTGCATGTATGCACTCCATTCATTGTCAGCAAGCAGCTGAATGACACAAGCCCCTTCTGTCTTGCATGTGGAAATATATAGCAATGGTAACCAAATCATTCATCCTCTGAATTGATCCTCTCTGCATGTATGCACTCCATTCATTGTCAGCAAGCAGCTGAATGACACAAGCCCCTTCTGTCTTGCATGTGGAAATATATAGCAATGGTAACCAAATCATTCATCCTCTGAATTGATCCTCTCTGCATGTATGCACTCCATTCATTGTCAGCAAGCAGCTGAATGACACAAGCCCCTTCTGTCTTGCATGTGGAAATATATAGCAATAGTATGCACTCCATACTTCTGATTGCTGCCAACCACTGCTGTACCATTTTGCAACATAGTTTAATGTGCCTGGTAAAACTTTAGTATAATTCATTTTTTGCACTGTGCTTAATACTTACTGCTGTGTATTCGTGTGACTGGGGCCTCTGTAGATGCTATCAGGTGGAAAGTGCTATAACATATAGATGTTGCCAGGTCTAGTGCCTTTGATGATCTAACCACCCCCTGGTGTGCTGGCCCCAGCTGGCAAATTATCCCAAAGCAGCTCCCACAATCCCACTTTCCTGACCCTGTAGTGTGGACTATATATTTAGGAGTAGTCTAAGGGGCGCATGCATTGTGGGGGCGCATGCATCCCAGAAGTTAAGAATCACAGAAGAAAAGCATCTTGAAAACGGCAGTTATTCATGGCAGTTTCACAGAAGAAAAGCATCTTGAAAACGGCAGTTATTCATGGCAGTTTCACAGAAGAAAAGCATCTTGAAAACGGCAGTTATTCATGGCAGTTAATCAGGGCTGGAATCAGGTACCCCACACTTTGCATTATTTTTCATTATGTACTTTATCTATTTTCTCCTGTGTTCCCTTGCCATCCACATTCACCGCCCCATCCCCCCTCCATCACGACTCATACACATCAGCCCCTCTATCCTTCCCGCTCCCATGCACTCCTCACCTTCCTGAAAAACCTCAGCCCATCTTGCCCAAACACATCACAGAAAAAACCTACTCACAATTCCAACAACTACCTGCTCTTTATCTTCCTACTCCTACTGATTTCAGGGGACATCTCCCCCAACCCTGGTCCACCATCCCCCAACCTCAATCCCTACCCTACCTCATACCAAAACCATAATAATCTTATTAATATTACTTGCACTCGCTCATCTCCTTCTTTCAATTGTGCCCTCTGGAATCCACGGTCTGCATGCAACAAGCTATCCTTCCTGCACAACTACTTTCTGAACCACTCTCTTAATCTGTTGGCCCTCACTGAAACCTGGATTCAGGATTCTGACACTGTCTCCCCTGCTGCCATTTCCTATGGTGGTTTACAGTTCTCCCATTCCCCGAGACCCACAAACAGACATGGTGGTGGAGTTGGCATACTCCTGTCCCCACAATGCACTTTCCAGGTCATCCCCCAATTCCATCACTCTCATTCCCTTCTTTTGAGGTCCACACCATCAGGCTCTTCCATCCCCTCTCCCTCAAAGTAGCGGTCATATATCGGCCCCCAGGCTCACCCACCCAGTTTCTTGACCATTTCTCAGCCTGGCTGCCGCACTTCATGTCCTCAGAACTACCAACCCTTATCCTTGGAGACTTCAACATCCCCATTAACAGCCCTACTTCCACATCTGCATCTCCACTTCTCTAGGCCTCTCACAGCTTTCAACCTCTGAGACACACAAGGATGGCAACACCCTTGACCTGGTCTTTGTCCGCCTCTGTTCAATCTCCCACCTAAATAACTCACCGCTTCCACTCTCTGACCACAACATTCTCTCCTTCACGCTCACAAATCCTCCACCACCCCAGCGCACTCCTACCTACCACACATTCAGAAATCTACAAGCCATTAACCCTCAGACACTTTCAGACTCCCTACACTCATCGCTGTCCCCAATCTCCTCTTTTTCCTGTCCTGATCTGGCTGTTCATCACTACAATGACATTCTTAAAAGCACCCTTGACCAAGTAGCACCGCTCACCCTCAGAACCTCCAAACACACAGTAAAACAGCCCTGGCTCACATTGCAAACTCGACTTCTTCAGCGATGCTCTAGGAGTGCTGAACGCCTCTGGAGAAAAACCCGCACACCAGAAGACTTCATCCACTTTAAATTCATGTTAAGAACTTATAATGCTGCCCTTCACCTTGCCAAACAGACCTACTTCACCACACTGATCTCCTCACTAGCCAACAACCCCAAGAAACTTTTTGACACTTTTCACTCCCTCCTCAGGCCAAAAGCACAAGCCCCTATCACAGACATTTGTGCTGACGACCTGGCCTCCCACTTTATAGAAAAAATAGATACTATCCGTCAGGAAATCTGCTCTCAACCACCAAGTGCTGTGACTCCCATCCCACCCTGCATTTCCCCTGGCTCACTTTCCACATTTGATCCCATCACAAAAGAAGAAGTCTCCAGACTCCTCTCTTCCTCTCGTCCGACTACATGCACTACCGACCCCATCCCCTCACATCTCCTCCAGTCTCTCTCTCCAGTTGTCACAACTCACCTAACTACAATCTTTAATCTCTCACTCTCCTCTGGCATTTTCCCATCCTCCTTCAAACACTCCATCATTACTCCATTACTAAAGAAACCCGCTCTTGACCCTTCCTGCACAAACAACTACAGACCGGTCTCCAATCTCCCCTTCATCTATAAACTTTTGGAGCGCCTAGTCTACTCCCGCCTCACCCGTTACCTCTCCACTTACTCCCTCCTAGACCCTTCACAGTCCGGCTTCCGCCCCCTACATTCGACTGAAACTGCACTCATCAAAGTGACCAATGACCTTCTTACAGCAAAACGTAACGGCGACCACTCTCTGCTCATTCTTCTCGACCTTTCTGCAGCTTTCGACACGGTTGACCACCGTCTCCTACTCTCTAGGCTCCAGTCACTAGGTATTAAGGACACTGTTCTCTCCTGGTTCTCCTATCTTTCTGACCGCTCCTTCAGTGTTTCGTTCTCTGGCTCCACGTCATCTCCTCTTCCTCTCACTGTCGGTGTACCCAGGGCTCAGTCCTTGGTCCCCTTCTTCTCTCTCTCTACACGGCCCCAATTGGACAGACCATCAGCAGATTTGGCGTTCAGTACCATCTTTATGCCGATGACACACAACTATACACGTCATCCTCCGACCTTACCCCCGCTGTTCTACAGAACACCACCGACTGTCTGTCCGCAGTCTCCAACATCATGTCCGCTCTCTATCTGAAACTTAACCTCTCCAAGACTGAACTCCTTCTGCTCCCGCCGTCTACTAACCTCCCTAAATCTGACATTTCCCTCTCTGTGGGCGGCACCATAATAACACCCCGGCAGCAGGCTCGCTGTCTGGGTGTTATGTTTGACACCAATCTCTCCTTCACCTCCCATATACAATCTCTTGCCCGCTCTTGCTGTCTACACCTAAAGAACATCTCTAGAATCCGCCCTTTTCTCACCATGGAAACAATAAAAACCCTCACTGTAGCATTGATCCACTCCCGCCTGGACTACTGCAACGCTCTATTACTTGGCCTCCCCATTACTCGACTATCCCCTCTCCAGTCCATCCTTAATGCAGCAGCCAGGGTCATCCATCTGGCTAATCGGTATTCGGACGCGTCCGCTCTTCGCCAGTCCTTACACTGGCTGCCCATTCATTATAGGATCCAATTCAAAGTACTGGTTCTCACCCACAAAGCTCTCCACAGTGCAGCACCCCCCTACATCTCCTCCCTCATTTCTATCTATCGGCCTAACCGACTGCTGCGCTCTGCAAACGACTTTCGACTAACCTCTGCACTAATCCGTACCTCCCACTCCCGACTCCAAGACTTCTCCCGCGCTGCGCCAATCCTCTGGAATGCTCTACCCCAAGAAATTAGGACTATCCACAATTTGCATGGTTTCAGGAGCTCCCTCAAAACACATTTGTTCAGAGTGGCCTATCACATTCACTAACCAAAGTCGTTCTATGTTTAAGTGTGTATGTGTAGCCCATTCACTATCTCCATCCATGCCTCACTCCCTCAAGATGGCTGGACCATCATTGTAAATGCACCATTGTATATACACACCTGTACTTTGTATCTCCCCCACCTCATTGTAGATTGTAAGCTCTCACGAGCAGGGTCGGCTTATTTTGCTTTAATTATTGTATTGTTAACGTTGTTACTTATGACTTGTGTTTTGAAACTGTTAAACTGTAAAGCGCTGCGGAATATGTTGGCGCTATATAAATAAAGATTATTATTATTATTATTATATTATTGAAAGAATGTATCAAGTGGGGTACCACAAGGCTCTGTTTTGGGCCCTGTATTGTTTAACATCTTTATCAATGATTTAGATGAAGGAATTGAGGGTAAACTGATCAAATTTGCTGATGACACAAAGCTAGGAGGGGTAGCTAATACTAGAGAAGAGAGAGAGAGGATTCAAAAAGATATACATAAACTGGAGCAGTGGGCAGCAACTAACAGAATGGATTTTAACAGGGAAAAATGCAAAGTACTACATCTGGGCAATAAAAATGAAAAAAGCATATACAAAATGGGAGGAATAGGGCTAAGTAACAGCACATGTGAAAAAGACTTGGGTATACTAATTGATCACAGACTGAACATGAGTCAACAGTGTGATGCAGCAGCAAAAAAGGCAAATGCAATTCTAGGATGTATCAACAGAAGCATACAGTCTAGATCACGTGAGGTCATTATTGCCCTCTACTCCTCTTTGGTCAGACCTCATCTGGAATACTGTGTCCAGTTTTGGGCACCACATTTTAAAAAAGACATCAACAAACTGGAGCAAGTTCAGAGAAGAGCCACCAGAATGGTGACCGGTCTGCAAACCATGTCCTATGAGGAACGGTTGCAGGATTTGGGAATGTTTAGCTTGCAAAAAAGAAGACTGAGAGGAGACTTAATAGCTGTCTACAAATATCTCAAGGGCTGTCACATTGTAGAAGGATCATCTTTATTCTCATTTGCACAAGGAAAGACTAGAAGCAATGGGATGAAACTGAATGGGAGGAGACACAGATTAGATATTAGAAAAAACTTTTTGACAATTAGGGTGATCAATGAGTGGAACAGGCTGCCACGAGAGGTGGTGAGTTCTCCTTCAATGGAAGTCTTCAAACAGAGGCTGGACAGACATCTGTCTGGGATGATTTAGAGAATCCTGCTTTGAGCAGGGGTTGGACCAGATGGCCCAGGAGGTCCCTTCCAACTCTACTATTCTATGATTCTATGATGGGTATATGGGCACGGGACTATGGGATGGAGGATATGTATGATGGGTATATGGGTACGAGACTATGGGATGGAGGATATGTATGATGGGTATATTGGCATGGGACTATGGGATGGAGGATGTGTATGATGGGTATATGGGCACGGGACTATGGGATGGAGGATATGTATGATGGGTATATGGGCACGAGACTATGGGATGTAGGATGTGTATGATGGGTATATGGGCACAGGACTATGGGATGTAGGATGTGTATGATGGGTATATGGGCATGGGACTATGGGATAGAAGATGTGTATGATGGGTATATGGGCACTGGACTATGGGATGGTGGATGTGTATGATGAGTATAAGGGCACTGGACTATGGGATGGAGGATGTGTATGATGGGTATATGGGCACGAGACTATGGGATGGAAGATGTGTATGATGCATATATGGGCACTGGACTATGGGATGGAGGATATCTAAGATGCGTATACGGGAATGAACTATGGGATGGAGAATAGGTATGATGGGTATATGGGCACGGGACTATGGTATGGAGGCTATGTATGATGGGTATATGGGAATGAACTATGGGATGGAGAATAGGTATGATGGGTATATGGGCACGGGACTACGGGATGGAGGATATGTATGATGGGTATATGGGAACGGGACTATGGGATGGAGGATATGTATGATGGGTATATGGGCACAGGACTATGGGATGTAGGATGTGTATGATGGGTATATGGGCATGGGACTATGGGATAGAAGATGTGTATGATGGGTATATGGGCACTGGACTATGGGATGGTGGATGTGTATGATGAGTATAAGGGCACTGGACTATGGGATGGAGGATGTGTATGATGGGTATATGGGCACGAGACTATGGGATGGAAGATGTGTATGATGCATATATGGGCACTGGACTATGGGATGGAGGATATCTAAGATGCGTATACGGGAATGAACTATGGGATGGAGAATAGGTATGATGGGTATATGGGCACGGGACTATGGTATGGAGGCTATGTATGATGGGTATATGGGAATGAACTATGGGATGGAGAATAGGTATGATGGGTATATGGGCACGGGACTACGGGATGGAGGATATGTATGATGGGTATATGGGAACGGGACTATGGGATGGAGGATATGTATGATGGGTATATGTGCACGGGACTATGGGATGGTGGATGTGTATGATGAGTATAAGGGCACTGGACTATGGGATGGAGGATGTGTATGATGGGTATATGGGCACGGGACTATGTGATGGAGGATGTGTATGATGGGTATATGGGCACTGGACTATGGGATGGAGGATGTGTGATGGGTATATGGGCTCTTTCACCCCTGGTCCCGGGACCCTTCCCTTGCGTTATTCTTTTACCATCCTGGTGCTTCTTGGAGCCATTGGTAACGTTACCTCTTTCTTCATGCTGCTTAGCCTCCATTGAGGCAGTTCACACTATATGGGCAATTTTGGGTGTTATTAAACACCTTGCCCATACTGTGTCTTTTTCTCATATGTCATCATATTTGTGATGTTTTGCTTCATCTTTTCACTCCAGCTTATACAGCGCTGCGCATATATAATCTCATTTGGATGACTTTTTTTTTTTTTTTCCATTCTTACGGCCGCTGAGGTTTATTATATACCATGCTGTCTATGTTATTATAACTGCATTGTTTGCTGTGTTGTGATTGCTTTTGGCTCCAGTTTATTACACTGATATTTGTATTTTTGTTTATCATACTATGATTATTGTTGCGCACCATATATTCCATCTGCATTAGGGGGATACTCTACACTGGTCCCACACATTTATGGACTCAGGGGTGTTTTTGTTTGTATTTTAATTATGTTTTATAATTGTTTGTACTCTGGTCTTTTGTCTCAATAAAATTTATATTTTTGTACATTCTTTATTATTTCATTATTGGGGTGTGCGCAATTTTTTGCACTATTCCTTTTTTCTTCCTTTTCTGGTTCAGCATTTTGTAGTGCATTGCAGCACCCCCTTGTATTATATCAGTTATATTGATACGTATTTTTTATTTGTGGTGCACCAATTATATCATTAATATTATGGATATATGGGCATTGGACTATGTGATGGAGAATATCTATGAAGGGGAAATTTGGGCACGGGACTATGGGATGGAGGATGTGTATGATGAGTATATGGGCACGGGACTATGGGATGGAGGATATGTATGATGAGTATATGGGCACTGGACTATGGGATGGAGGATATGTATGATGAGTATATGGGCACGGGACTATGGGATGGAGGATGTGTATGATGAGTATAAGGGCACTGGGCTATGGGATGGAGGATGTGTGATGGGTATATGGGCACTGGACTATGGGATGGAGGATGTGTGATGGGTATATGGGCACTGGACTATGGGATGGAGAATATCTATGATGGGTATGGGACTATGGGATGGAGGATATGTATGATGGGTATATGGGCACTGGACTATGGGATGGTGGATGTGTATGATGAGTATAAGGGCACTGGGCTATGGGATGGAGGATGTGTGATGGGTATATGGGCACTGGACTATGGGATGGTGGATGTGTATGATGAGTATAAGGGCACTGGGCTATGGGATGGAGGATGTGTGATGGGTATATGGGCACTGGACTATGGGATGGAGGATGTGTGATGGGTATATGGGCACTGGACTATGGGATGGAGAATATCTATGATGGGTATGGGACTATGGGATGGAGGATATGTATGATGGGTATATGGGCACTGGACTATGGGTTGGAGGATGTGTATGATGGGTATATGGGCACTGGACTATGGGATGGAGGATGTGTATGATGGGTATATGGGCACTGGACTATGGGA